>JAULKM010101612.1:0-10103 GCA_032355605.1 Rubia tinctorum | reverse complement strand
TTTTCTGCTTTATTGGTTTTACTCCAGAAATTTGAGTGGGAACAGCATCAGTGGGCATATTCCTTCGTCACTTGGAATGATTCCTACTCTGGAAGTACTGTGAGTAATTCTACAGTTTGATGGTTTGTTTCTTGTTAGTGTATGCATAAACAACTATGACATGAAAAGTGTTATAATATACTGATTTTCTAGAACATTGATAAGTGTTGAGATTTTACCTCAGATATAGTTCTCTTGCAGTTTTTTGTGTTTAAAAATGTAGGTTGGTTGACTTGAATTGTTGGTGGATCTTTTCCATTGTCGTTTCTGTATTAGGCTCTCCTTGACAACCGGATTATTTGGCTTCTGTAATTATTGTAGTTGTTAGTGTCATTAGGTAATGGAGTTTTGGTTAATATGCATATTATGACCTTCTTTCTCTTCCAATTTGCTTATACTGGTATTAATGATTTGTGATGCCTTCAGCAAAATATATTAAATGTGCAAGGTTGAAACGAGATGCATCATGCCCTAATAAACTGTTGCATTCTTACATCTTCTCTCTGAATCTGCAGTTGAACTGTTGGTTTGTGTGTAATTGTTCTGTAATTCTATAATACAAGTGTGAATTTTTATTTATTGAATTCGCTAGCTTTGTTTTCCATCAGTTTTGTTTGAACATTTATATCTCCAAGTAATGTACTTATATGGTTATTTGACATTCATGATTACTAGTGTAATCTTCAGTTTTGGAGGAACACAATAAGTTGTCTGGTATCATGTTAGATAACCCCACACTACATAATCCCATTTATTCTTTAAATATGATGATGCCAGTTAACTAGAAATCAGGGATGGCATGATTTTGATTTTATCCTCATTTTATCCGTACATCCTTCAGTTCTGCTAGTTATTGCTGAACAAGGTCTTGGGTTTTACAGGGATCTTTCGTACAACTTTTTGAATGGATCAATTCCTCAGAGCCTTGGACAGTTAACTTCCCTACAAATATTGTAAGTTGTTTCTCTATGGTTTTCAATTAATCATGGCAACAATAACAATGTTTCTAAGTTGGGCTGAATGTTGTTTGTGGCTCAGGAATCTCAACGGAAACTCTCTTAGAGGAAAAGTCCCGGATGCATTGGGCGGGAGGCTTTTGCACCGAGCAAGATTTAAGTATGTACTCATAGTTGCCTGTTTATTTACACTTTGATGGTCCTTTGGTAAATGATTCCAGCATGCTTACCTATAGATATTTAGAAGCCTTAATAAGTGGAAAAGATGGGAGTTAAGCCTGCCAAATGTCCCATGAGCTTTTGGAATGATTGGCTTGTAGGAGGAATAAAATGTTTTAACTAGCCTATTGGGAATACTTCAGGATCTCAGTGTCGCTATTGTGTGGTTAAATAATGACAGCTTACTAAACCTTAGAGCTAATTTCCAAAGAAAGAAAACAAGACTGGATACTTTATCCTTGAGCATGAGTTTGATTACCTTGGATCGAACTTGTTTTCCGTCTGTTTAAAAATTGGAAGCTAGTGCAGCACATGTCTTAGTATTGAGATTTGGTTTTAAGAAGCCATTTATAACTGTCGATTTGAATTTAACTAAGTATTGGTTTGTATAGTTTCACGGATAATGCCGGTCTCTGCGGCATTCCCGGCTTGCCATCATGTGGTCCTCATCTCTCTGCTGGAGCAAAACTTGGTGTTGGATTGGGTGTCACCATAGGCTTCCTATTGCTGATAACCTGCTTGACTTGTTGGTGGAAAAGGCGTCAAAACATTCTCCGAGCTCAGAGAATTGCAGGTAACCGCATTTCTGCCAAGTTCATTTCCAAGAAATTAGCCTTGCATCAATGAATCATGGAATCCTCGGAAAGCTTATTTTTCTTTTATTGCACTCCCTGTCTTCTTCTTTTTTGAAAAGTCTTGTTCGTGGTTGGTCAGAGGTAACAGCCACGCAGTAAGGCATGTAGAAATAGGGAAAATACGATCATTTTTTCTCATCAATGCTTGCATTTGATTGTTTTCAGCAAGAGATGCTCCTTATGCGAAAGCAAGGACTCATTTCAACCGAGATGTCCAATTGACTCGGCATCATGGTCAAGAAAACTCGCGCACGGCTGCTGAGAATGGACCTAGTTTGCTTGCTTAAGGGTTAACATGCAGAAACCATTTTTGTGCCATTATGGCAGTAAGTTATCATCACTTTGTGCCTTGTGGCGTGCACGAGGTGTACATTGCTAGGTTTAACACGTCGATTCCCTCAGAAACACCTGTGAGCTATGCGCGAAAGAAGTTATCTTCCCAGTGAGTGCAACTTCCACGGCCAAAAATGTGGTTTGCTTGATTGTAAATGTGTTTACAGGGTCATTGTACATTGGTTTCGACTTCTTTTGGCGTTTGATGCAACAGAAGACTAGGGTGTAAAAAAGGCTAGGCTTTCTATAAGTGAACCTGAAGTTATTGATGGTTCTTATTATAGATGAAAGTTTTTAGTGTAGTATGGTTTGTTTATGTTTTCTGAAGAGATAAGTGCTTATATAACCCTTAGTTCTTTGATGTGTGCAAATATAATCATGAGATTTTTGAAATTGTAGTTGAACACAAGGTCATGTAAGCTGGTAGTTGTTTGTACGGGCACTTGAGTATAAATTTACATATTTTTTGATCGGCCATGAATATATCAACATTTTCAAAAAATTGAGAGTTATATTTGCACATTACCACAAATTGGGGGTCATTTAAGCATTTTATCCTTTTCAGAAAATCTAGTACTCCCTCCGTCTCATTTCAAGTTTCACCTTTGGACTTTTGACAGTTTAATTAAAAATTATTTGATACTTAATATCTTTCAATAAGGATAATTAAAACTTGTGAAAATGTGGTATTGGGTCTCATAACATGCGGTCTGTCCATAAGTTTATGAACACTCCACTTTTTGTTTACCTTATAGATTGCATTTGTTAAATTGCATACTCCCTCTATCCCATCTTATAATGCAGGAGAAATCTACAATAGAAAAGTCATCAAAAAGCTGGCGGAAAAGAATAGAGAATTGACATTAAAGCTAACTGATGTCAGTCATGAATAGTGATGGGTGAACAGTAACAAATTAAAATTATATAACCATTAATATTGATCTTTCCCTCCAGATTTTCGGTTTTGACTCGAAACAGAATTTTTCGGAGCCAAAAAAGTGAAAATTACAAAAAAAATTACACCAACTCCCAAGGAATTTTACAGTCTATATAAAGGCAACATTTAATACATTTCAAACACACACTTTACAATAAAAGCGACAAGGCTCTTTGATATGATTTTTTGGTCAATTTTTCACATAACTGGCCCTAAATCTTTTGGTCCCTATTCATCATCTTCATCGAGCTTTCGTTGGAAAGCTGTGATGGTTGACCGGAATTTAACCGACCAACAAAGGCAACAAATCGTACAATTTCTACTGCAGCACACTAGCGAAAGAACTATCTGCCATCATCGGCACATGGAGGAAGCAGCGACGTGAGATTGCTCAATCTACACAATCAGGACAATATGGAAGAGGGTCAAGGAGCAACTCAAAATGGTGAAGCTGTTAATGCCCGATCAAAGCGACATGGCCTACCCGGGGATGGTAAGAAGCCAATAGATCTTGAGGCTTTGATGGAATTGCGTTTGAGATTAAGAAGAACCTGCAGAAGCACTGTAGCAGGGCTGCACATCTCAAAAAGTACAGTTCATAAAACTGTGACAAGTAAGGAAGTAAGGAGCCATACATATGTCGTGCACCATGCTTAACAGCAGCATGCAAAGAGGACAGATTGGAGTGGTGCCTCAGCAAACTAGAATTCAACATGCAATTCAAGGATATGCAGAATATAATACACATTGATAAGAAGTGGTTCTACTTAACTGAGGCTACAACCAGGTACATCCTAACCTCTAACGAACATGACCCATATAGAGTCACCCAAAACAAACATTATATTCCAAAACGCATGCTTTTATGTGTTGTGTGTAGATGAGACTGTATTATTTGATTGAAAAAATTGGTGTATTCCCTTATGTTGAACATATTCCATAAAAGTATAACAGAATAAACAGGCCTAGGGGTACCATTGAACAACATCCTATTAAGTTCATCAATAACGGTTGCATTAGGAAAAAACTTATTTATAAGGTCATTCCTGCTATAAAAGCCAAGTGGCTAGTGTGGGTAAACAAAAACATTTTTATTCAGCAAGACAATGCTTCCACACACATTTTGGCAAATGACCGAGAGTTCCTAACAACAGCCTATTCAGACGGTTTTAACATTAAAATGGTGCGCCAACCAACTAAATCCCTTGACTTGAACATTCTAGCCTTAGGTTTTTTTGGATCGATTCAAACTTTACAATGCCAAAACCAAAGTACAACTCTAGAAAGTCATTTGCAATCTGTAAACAATGCATTTAATAGGAAAGACCCCAAAAACAATTAACAAAATATTTCTATCTTTGCAAAATATGATGGTTGAAATCATGAAAGATATGGGTGGAAACGGTTTTTAACTACCACACATGGGAAAATATAGACTTATAAGGTTGGGACTCCTACCGCATGACCTAATTGTGGACTCACAGTCGGTAAGGAGATACTTGGAGCATTTACAAGCAATTGTAAGAACAAGGAAGGTTCAAGACCTGTTGCTATGCATGGAAATGGTGTAGGAATAAATCATATCATGTTACTTTTTAGAGTTGTCTTCTAGATAGGGTAAACATGCATTTTGGTTTGAAGAGTTATGTTTATAGGACAACCTTGTAAAAATTTGGGACTGGTATTGTCCCTTTTTGGAATGTAATGCAATTAAGTTCAAATTTAATTCCTGCTTTAAGAGTACATGTTTGAAATTATGCAATGTAGTTCAATTTTTAAAAATGCATATTTGTTTTTAAAAATTTATGGTGCTGCAAGTGTAATTATACAAAAAAAACCATGTCAAAAAATGACAAATTTACATGTTGCATATTTACAAGCTGGTTTAACACACATATAATTAGCCCACAACCGAACAACCCAACTGCCATCCTAATGTTTTAAAACATGGCTGCATCATATGGTTTCAAAAATATAAACTTTCATTATTATAGACTTGTTTGTTGTTAGGACTCGATACATCTACACAAAATCTCACAACTGTTTGTAAATCATTTGAATGCCCGCCAAGTTCAATTCAGTTTATAACTGAATTGCATGGCTGCATATTTGGTTAAGTTGGAAATCACAGCTTCATCATCGATGACACAAACATAGAGCACATACATACCCTACACTTACATATTCTTGTATTACGAATGACACGCCAAGTTCAGCCCCATCTAAAGACAAGACCTCGTGGCTACATTCTAATTAACTCATTCATTCTAAATTCCACACATACCAATGCTCCACTTTATAAAATCATGGTCCCACATATAATAAGGCCACACACAACATTCTACAAATAACAAGAGTTACAGTCAACGCCAAGTGGTTCACAAACAGAGAGTTATAAACAACCAACACAGAGTGGCTCAAAAATGGACAATAATAAACACATCCAATACGGAGTGACTCATAAACACACAAGAATAAACACAACCAACACAAAGTGGCTCGAAAGTAAAGTTAATACAAACGCAGTTTTAGAAATAGGCTCATACTTAAAATCTCAATAAATTCAAAGTTAACTGCCTTGAGGGTGACTGTGAACCAAAAGTCCATAAATTGAACTTTTAGGTTAGCTCACCGGAACTGATTGATGCAAAAATTAGTTAAATAGTAAAAAAACACATATTAAATTTGAAAACTAAACGTAGAGGATAAATACAACCTTCGGGAAAGGTTGCTCTTTTTTTTTTACTTTTTGACTCAGCATAAGCTCATCCATTTGCATTGGCCTTCTCATACATTTCCCTAAACACAGAGATAGTAGAAAGACCCTTACTACAAGGTCTTTTGGATCTCTCTTTTAGGTCAAGTCCCATGAAAATAGCAAGCCACTGGTATTTCTGAGTGGGTGAGGGAGTCATCACAAGGTTGTGAATCACTCTCAACCTGTTTCTGCACCAAGGAGCTTCTTGCTCTTGCACATGAAACAGGTTCACTCAAATGTAGGTGTTCAGGGTCCGTTACAGGTGAGCTAGAGGCACGAGTTTTGTACCCATCATCACGCCAGTCAGTAGAACCCTTATTCATGAGTTGTCACATAGTAAACAACAAGGTACAACAATCATAAACACATAAACACAAACATGATTAGTCACAGATTTACAACATCCACAACAACATATGCAGATCTAACATATCCGAAGAAAGTACCAAAAACCATATCTGTATTTCAACAACAAAAACATTTAAACCACGACTATTAACCTAAAATATGACATTTAAATGCCACATATAAACTATAAACAAGTTTCAAGGCTAATAATACTGTAGCACAAACAACTTAAGGAATAAGGATGATGACAAAGCAGAAACTATCCATTCTACATAGTATTTGTGGTTATAACAAGTTTATAAAGCTATTATTGAGTTGTAATCTCAAAAAAAAACTTAGGGTAAGGAATATAGATCATCTTAGGTTCAATCTCAAAAAAGGAGACCCCCGGGGATAAAATTGTCACAAATATGACATCCCTTTCCTCGGATTTAACCAAGAAACGACACATTAACCCAGAAAAACATTGAAGAAAACATACGGATCTTTCATTATTTTCAAACATGCAACGGTTTCTACACAAATAAAATCAGAAAATGCAACTAAAAGAAGACTCTCGAAGATAACAAAGCTTCAAAATGAGATCCCTCTCCTGGGGTTGACCCAAAAATACACTAAACGAAATTTAAACCCAGAGAAACCCTACAGATATTTCATTTTACCAAACATGCAACGATTTTTACAAATCAAAAATCAAAATACACAACAAGAACAACTTAACGACTATGAATATCGGTGCTATCGAATAATGTTTGGCAAAATCAAGTTTCAAATTCAATTTAAACATTACATGCGAGTATATATGTGAATAAAAATGTCCGGAAATGGCCAACACAAATGATGAAGACGCATACAAAATTGAGAAATGAACATTTAGTAACCATGCATTCGCAAAAGAACATATCTAAGACTTACATATTCGAATTTAACAGCAATGAGAGACCCAAAAAAAGATTAAAAGCTTCCAAAACAACCACTACAAAGAGACAACGGATGAGAAATGAAGAAATTAGGTTTGAGAGTTGTGATATAAGATGAGTTTTGAGAGAAAAGAGGAGACATTGAAGGGGGTGAGAAGGAGCGTTGGAGAGGAAATGACAGAAGATTCGAAAGATGAAGGGATAAGGAGAGAGAGCGCATTGGTTGCTGCTTTAAAATGTGGAAGTGGAGCGTTGGAGCAATCATAATTAGGGAATATTTAATGACCCATCATGTTTAATAAATCTAGTCATTTCTTTAACCAAGACACACGTCTTTATGCAGTGTTGGACAACACAAAACCCAACCCATTAATTAGCCCACGTGTTCAGCAATTAAACAGTCAACTTAGGGCAAAACACTAAATTCACATTAGGTCAACATGCCCATATTTAGAATGTTTCAAAACTTGCAATTTAAGGTGGGACGTCCCAATTAGGAAAGTGTGCAGTTTGAGGTGGGACGAGAAGAGTACTACAAATGGAAAAAATAGATATAGGGAGTTCATAGTGAGACGTCCCTAAAAGAAAAATATAAAGTTTACAGTGGGACAATGGGAGTATGCAAGACTATTATTATGTTATATGTTGTCGGATTTATCATAACATATATTTTTTTTCAATTTTTTCAATTTTTTTCCTACACATAGATAAAGATATTTAAAAATTGATTCAGTTGAATTTCAAAGGTTAAAATGAGTCATTTTTACTGGGATGAAAGTAGTATCATTTTTACATCAAAGGAATCTTGAATCACTAACTAAATAATAATTTTAAATTATTACTCCCTTAGTCCCAGGTTATATTATCCACTTCACTTTATGTCACTATTCATTGTCTAATTTTGACCATATATTTGAATAGACATATAAACAATAATAAGTATTATCATATATGATATTGTTGAATTCGTCGTAACAAGTAGTTTCCAAATATCAACTTTTTATTTACCATTATTATACATTTTTTTTAATAGCGTAATAATGATTGCTATGTAATTTAATATGGGACGGAGGTTGTACTTAATTTCAGTGGGCTTCTGGTTTGGGCTGTAAAAAACATCACTGGACATTTCCATTTTTTATCTGTTTTACTATTTCAAACATAATCTTTTCCTTTGGCCAACTGTAAAAAAGTTGACATTAACTTCTAACTGAATGGTAAAAATCAAAGGCAGAGGACGAAGAGATGGAACTGATGGGTAGTGTAAAATACAGTGCGGGTAGTTTGAGATGTTGCGTCATGAGTTTACTTTTTACGCATTCCGATTTACCAACTTTCAGAATTCACTGCCAACACACAATGACACAGAAATAGGAACAGATGGGCTGCAGTAAATAGTAGCCGAGACTTGTCACTAATCACAAGTAGGTTTTCTCAAAATCACCATCCATGAGCTCCTCATGCATCATCACCGACGGAGCCCCATATCCTTTTCTTTTTTTCTCCCCTTCACATCTCAATTATCACCTCTATTTGTGCTGCAATTATTATCACCATGTTTAAAAAAAAAATTTGACCGATGATAAGTTTACCTACGTATAATAATGATAAATAAAATTTATTTATTTATAAACTAGTTGTTACAACGAACTATACGATATCACATATTATAATATTATCTATCCAAATATGCGGTCAAACATTGATAGAAAATTGTGTCAAAAACGTAAAAGTGCAAATAGAGTTGGGATGGTAGGAGTATTCGTTTACCATGTGTACCCTTAAAGCTACCGTAAACATTTACGATCCATCGGTCTTTCATATCTTGACATAGCGCAAATGATTATAGTTGCTCAGTGAGTATCTCCAACGATAGCGTTTGTAGATTAGTTTGTAATATTTAAAAAAATCCCAGTAAAATCACTTATCGTTTGTGATTAGTTGATTTAGATTATTATTGGTAGTTTATTTATTTCAAAAAATAAAAAGAATGACTCTCAAAACAATATTGTGCTCGTAACAAATCTGAGTTTTACACTTATTATTCAACCAGTGGCTATCAATAATCTAAATAAATATTCATTTATTAAATTTTCATTCAACTGTTGAATTTATTGGTGTTGAGTTTATTAGCTCTGAATTTAGTTTATTGGTGTTGTATATAAATTATTATTGCACAATTTTTTTATAGGTGTTGAAATGTTCTAAAATTAAACCCTAATGGAGAGGACATTTGTGTGTGTGTGGTGGGGGTGGGGGGAAGTACAATGCTCTTCTATTTCAAATATAAAAATAATTAGTGTGTAAATGATTGAGAAATGGGGATGTTTAGCGTGTGGAGGAGAGAGGTGTCCCCCGGAGGTCAGACATCACGCAATGTAAGATTGCAGGCAGCGGTCCACGTGAGACTCTCTCACACTGCACTGCCCCACCTGATAGGATACTACTACCCTAGTCCAGTGCGCCACCGCTGTCTTCCATTCATTTCATTCCATGTACAACGGTGACACAGCTACAAAAACTATTATTCATTCCATCTCATTTTAAATTACAAAGAAATTTTTTCACGTTCATTAAAAAAATTTATCTAGCCGTTCATATATTTAACCACATAAAATAACAGCAAATAAAAAGATTAATTTTTATTATAAATTCAACAATATCACATACGATAATATTATTATTTATATATCTATTCAAATATGTGGTCAAAATTGGATGGTGAATAGTGACATAAAGTGAAGTGTGCAGTTTGACTTGGGACGGAGGGAATATGTTTTTTCTCTATTAAATATTCAATCTATCTCTTCCATCTCATAAAAGGTAAAGTCTTGGGAAAGACGGTCTTTCCATAGGCTTATGGAAAGAAGGAGTTTAATTGGAATAATAAAAGGTAAAAGGTCTTTGTTGCAATATTAAAGTTTTATTATGCAACGTGTAGTAGTTATAAATTTTATA
>JAULKM010101611.1:0-10103 GCA_032355605.1 Rubia tinctorum | reverse complement strand
CTTTCCAGCTCTTCTGGTAAGCCATTCGGAAATCCCACTCTCTACCGCTCTTTGGTTGGTGCACTACAGTATTTGTCTATTACACGTCCCGACATTTCTTATGCTGTGAACACGGTCAGTCAGTATACATAGTCTCCTACTGATGACCATTACCAAGCTATCACTCGGATTCTGCGTTATGACTGTGGTACAATGCACTATGGACTTAAGTTTCGCAAGAATTCTTCCGCTTTGCCAGTTTTGAGTTATTCAGATGTTGATTGGGCTCGTTGTATTGAGACTCATAGGTCTATTTATGGTTATGCCATTTTTATTGGTCATAACGTGGTTTCATGGAGTGCTAAGAAGCAACCTACGGTCTCTCGTTCTAGTTCAGAATCAGACTACCGGGCTATGACCAATACTGCTGCGGAACTAGTTTGACTGATGAATTTTACTGCGGGATTTGGGCATCACTGCACGTGCCCCACCTGTTTTGCTGCGTGATAATAATAGTGCTCTCTTTCTTGCTCAGAATACAGTTTCGCATAAGAGAGCCAAGCACATTGATATTGATTATAATTTGTGCGTGAGATGATGTATGTTGACAAGTTCAAGGTTGCTTATGTTCCTACTTATCAACACATTGCTGACATCTTTACAAAGGGTTTATCTTGTCCTCAGTTTTAATTCTTACGGTCCAAGTTTTGCGTCGCGACAAGTCTCACGCTTCGCTTGAGGGGGGGTAAATGAATATTAAATGAATTAGAATCAGATTAAGAAAGGAATACCCTTTCTGATTATGTCTTGTATATATCATTTTCCATATCTGATTATGTCTTGTATATTCTTTGTACTCATTATATATATGAATACACATAGCCACAATGATGTGTGAGTTTTACATTCTATCACCAGCGTTGTTATTGGAATTGGAAGCCAGAATCCTACTACAACCACTGGGAACAAGTCCACTGAAGCGGTTATTAAAGACATTTAATACATCCTAATTCGAAACACAAAGTAGGAATAGTCCCTGAAAGCTCATTCACCTGAGCAGTGAATTGAAACTGGCTTGATATCGTGGAGAGATCAAGCAAAGTGCCTTAATGTGTTTCGTGATGTATCAACACATTTCATATTATTTGATCTGCAAATTAACCTATGGAAGACCCCCGAAAAACCGAAGTGAAATTGGAGCAACGAAATTGGAACGGAGAACATCTTCTTCGCGGCCGGAGAAGAAGAGGCCGAGGGAATTCGGTCGAAGGGAGAAAGGAGGGAGATAGAGGGAGTTCAGTCAATTATATTTTATTATTTGCATATTATGTCCTTGAATTTCAGGGCACTTTTTAAATTAGACCCCGAATTTGATATCTTTCATTTGTTATTTTCCCCATTCATAATTAAGTCTTGGTCTTACCATGAGACGGTCTCGTAGGAAATAAACTCATAACTTTTATACTAGCAATTAACAAAATAATCAATTCAAGTACCATGTGGAATTCTATCTATTATACCCTCTCCGTGTTTCTTACTTTCTGTTAACGTTTGTCCCGACTAAATGCTCCTATTTTAACTATTTTCATTCTTTGGACTAGAATTTGTGGTTGAAATTTAGCCAACTCATTTTATTCCTCCACTTGTTCTGCCACATCAGCAACCTAAATGCTTGTGCAAAAAGGTGATAGGAACCTTTGGTGGGATGGAGTACCAACTGAAATTGTTTCAGAGCTAGAGCAGTTCTTATCCCAAAAACCATATAACATAAAGGGCTATTTACATTTATAACCCTGAAATTAGGCCGAAAGTGCAAATATGACCCTGCAACCTCAAAAAATGCTAATATAACCCCGAGTTTTAAATGTATGTGCCAATATAACCCTGACTCTTGGAAATATTGTGCTGATATACCCAAAGTCTATATTTTTGGCATTGACCGTGTAAATTCCGGCAAAGAGAAACCATGAAATGACCAAAATACCATTGAGTTAAAATCTAATATTTTTTGGCCGAAATGCCCCTGAGTGCCAATGCTGATCTAACCTATCATTCATTAATAAGTGCCAATATGACCCTATCATTAACTAATAAGTGTTGTTCTAACCCTATAATTTATTAATAAGTGCAATTTCACGTTAGACAATCTAAGCCTCTGCTTCTTGCTCAAACTTTATCGCAATTAACCTTTGGAATAGAAGCAATTAACCTTTGAAACAGTGCCAGGTTGAACCTTATTAAGCACATTGCAGATGATGATCCCACTTCTTAGACCTAGTCTGAATTCCTCTTCAGAAGGCTCTGCTGGCAAATCTTTCTCCTCGACAACTCCCACCATTCTTCTGAGCCAAGAAGCAGCTTCATATCTTCTTATTACTAAATAAACCATCAAGAAACATCCTCATTACAATATAACCTCAATTCAATGCAAAAAACAAAAATTTGACTTTTCTCAAAACTCCCACATTAGTCTAGCTCTGATACCAAGTTATAATTCGGGCTTCCAAATCAAAACCAGTTAACAAAATATCAATTCAAACTCATAATTTTGTACAAAGATAATGCAAAGAAGAAGAAATTACCAGCTTCCTCCGCTCTCCGGGCATCCAAGTCAAGATCTCGCAATCGGCTACCGTGCTGCTGAAGAACATCCTCCACAACAGAGGCCACCGAGAATGCAAACGCAGAGCTGCCACCACTGACGCCATTAAAATCCCAGATGATCGATAAGACGGCTGAGAAGATGGCCGAGAAGACGGCGGGGAAACGACGGTGGAAAAAAATATTAAATCTTGCTTGATTAATGAGAAAAACAATGTTGGCAACACTGGACCAACATCCTTAATTAATCAATTAGTACTCTTTCCTGCAGAATATGAGAATTGGGAGAAAACTGAAGCTTGTGACATTGCCACTCCGCTCCACCACAACCCAACGGCCACTCTCTCGCCACCACCCCGCCGCTCTCGAGGAAGAAAGGATGGAAGGAAGAAGAAAGGAAAGAGAGGAAGAAGAAGGGAAATGGAGGAAGAAAATGGGCAGCGGTGTAAAATGGACGGAAACAACCGTCGCCGATGAAAAACACGCCCTGCTACTCCTTCTTGTGCCCAAAAAATTTAAAAAACCGATAATCCTAGTTGATACGCAATAATTCCAAAATTGTCATCCCACCCAAAAGAAAAAACTTCCCATCGAATTTCATAGTTCCAATCCCACAACAGCTACCGAAACAAGATCTTGAAAAATAGCAAATCCAACCAAAACAAGTTCAAGAACGATCTTGGCAACTAACCTCAAATCGGTGAAAGGAACATCACAGTACCAAAAGATCTGGCGGTGGATGAGTGTTCTCCATCCCCAAGTGTTCCTCGCCAAATAGATGCTCAGACTTCAAAAGTGTTCTTGAAATACCTCAAAAATTTCCCATCTAAAAAGCCCCTTGGTTTCCCGACGATGATGAAAAGGAGAAATATATGATGTAAAGGAGAAATAATTTCAGGCTCAATTAAGTCTTTCCACATTTCTGTGTTTTTTCTTTTTTAAATTACAAGGATAAAAAGGTAACTTCACTTTTTTCTGGCTGTGCAACGGTTGACCAAACGGTCAACGTGGTCAAGGGTTATATTGGCACTTTCTGAGATTGCAGGGTTAAATTGACACTTTCGCCCTAATTTCAGGGTCATTTTAGCACTTTTCTCTAACATAAATGATTTGGTGTGGTGGTGATGTCAACCGGGGATATTGAAATCATTTTGACTAACTTAAACCAAAGTTGTCTAAAAATAACATACTTACTAATATTACTATATGTTATTGATTTTATTTTTTTACTATATATAATCAATCATAACTTGTTAAAATATATAATTCTAAAGATATATTTAAAATCATAAATATCTCATTAATTGTACTACACACAACATACGCACACACACGCGCGGACACACATGTATGTATCACCGAAAAAATATAAAGAAACACATAATTTCAAATAATTTTTTTTTGATTTTTTTATAAAATGATACAGTACTTTTGATAGAAATATGTATACATATTATTTATTTATTTATATATGACAAAGAAATATTTTAGACCAACTAACTGTTAAATGAGAACATTATATAATTAATGAAACTAATAAGATTATTTGATATTTACTTTTATTTATGGCATTGAGATATGTATAATTATGATAACAAAATCTCAACATATAAATAATTAATTTTTAAATAATTTGAATGGAATATTATAAAAATAATAAATTTTTATTGTATCAATATTTAACGGTTTCTAACTAAATTAATTACTTCACTCTATATCTCATATAGTTTTCCTTATATTTTAAATTTAAATGTTGTACACAAAATGTACATAAAACGTATTTCTAATATTTTAATTAATAATAGTACAAAAGAATAGTTTGGTTGACATGTAATTTAGATATCCGTGCAATATATTAATTATCATTAGAGATTAATTAAATTAGATATCAATTACGCTCATTGTAATTACTACTAAGCATTTTTCCTAACATCTTTGAATTAAATTCTTTAACAAAGGTAGACGAATATTTGGAGCTGGAAAGAGAGAACACATAGGAATAAGGAAATGGAAGAGGCTGCAAGAATGCATTCATCGCATGATAGCATATATTCGAAGAATTCGTCTCTTACGAGACTGTCTTACCGTAAAACCAGGGATTGGGGTGAAAAATAAGGAAATGGCAAATCAAATTCGGTGGTCAAATCACAATTTTTTCTTTTTTGGTGGCAAAATGAAAAAGGTAAAAAATGATGAAGGACCATCCTGCAAATAAACAAAAAAAAATAGAAACCCTTCTTCTATCCTTCTACACTGTCGCAACCTTCCTCTCCACCATCGCTGCTCGTCTTCTTCGTCATCGATCCGGCGTGTGTTTTCTGTTCATGGAGGTGTTTGAGATTCGCAGGACAGGATCAAAAACCTCGAAACCCTAGCTATCCGAAAATCTAACGCCGGATTCAATCAATGCTTCAACCACCATAAACCAGAAAGTTTGATTGGATGCAAGGGATGTGAACAAGGATTTGTAGAATGCCAGTGTTGGATTCGAGAAACGTCGATGCCAGTTTCAGTGGCGGTGCCAGCTTGGGCCCTCGAAGATGATGAATTAAGACTTTTTATGGATAGACGAGGTGGCTACGTTCGTGTCATGATGATTCTAGCATTAATTTGATGAAAGGGGATTTATAGTTTGTTTGTGATGCTGATGAATGAAATCATAAGGGTGAAGTTCATTGGGTTGAAGGTGAGTCCAACAAAATCCTTTGATGGTGGAAAGAAGGATTGGCTATTAAGCAACATGTTACAATTTTGAGGATGAAATTGATGTTCCTATTTTTTTGTTTACCATTTAGTTTCTTGGTTTTGAGCTAGTGTTTTGAGTTTGTTGGTCTGATGTTGCAGAATACCATTCTCAGTTTTGGTCTGTAGTGTGTGCTCTGATGTTGCAGATTATCATTCAATTTTTTGGTTTGAAATTTAAAGTTTTTTGGTGGTGATGTTGCAGATTACCATTGAGTTTCTTGGTGCTCTAATGTTGTTGCTCTAATGAAGCAGATTACCATTCATTTTCTTAGTGTGTGCGATGATGTTGTTGCTCTATGATGTTGCAGATTACCATGATTACCATTCATTTTTTAGCGTGTACATTACCATACATGTCTATATTCATTTTCTTGGTATGTATCTTGTGTCCTTGGTCTTTATTGTTGCCGTTATTTTGGTTGAAGTTGCAGTCACAGTAGTGTTTTAAATGTTTTAGAAATACAAATAAATGTTATCCTAACACATGTATGATGTTTCAATTATATAGAAATGTATGTTGTTTCATATATAAAGATTGAAGTTTCAAATACATGGATTGATGTTTCATATTGATCTTTTATAGTTGAATCGATAATTGACTCCAGAGTTTGAAGAAGTTTGAAATTTTATAAACATATATATGGTGTATAAATTTGTTTATTAGGTAATTGAGGTTGGATGTGGAGCAAGAATTTGGTTAAGATCAGTTTTATTCAAATGCTCTATGTAGTGCAATTGCTTTTGATTTGGATTAATAAGTTGCTTTTGATTTGGATTAATAAGCTGCTTATAAGCGTAGTACATTAGTAGCATATAACATCATCTATAAATCACAAAATATCAACTTAAAACATTAAAACATGCAATCAAATAAACATGTTTTTGCTAGAGAGCAAAATAATTTCATACATGCAGGTCTCAAATTTATGCGTTTGCTACATCTGATACTTTAACTAGTAGAATGTCCCATGACATAGTCGGTAAAAGTAAGACCAACCAAACCCAACATAGAAAATCCCCCATTCCACAACTCGACATCAACATTCATCTATCCTTGGTAATCTTTTCAGCTCTATCCCCTTTGAAAAGAGGAATCTGAGAAGCCATCGACAGTAAAATGCTGGTTCCAAGGAACCATTGCAATCCTCTATCATTGATCTTATTGAATAGGATCCTGGTCTTTGGAGATCCCAGCCTGTCGAAGGTAAGGATGTCCTGCTCACCTTGGTCTTTGGTGGCGGTGTTGGAAATGGTTGGCTTGGCTTAGGTACATCCACAAGTGCAGATGATATTTGAGATGCTTCAATTTCCTTCTCATTTTCTTCAGCCATGCTTATGATTTTCATCATGTTGGCTTTGGAAGTTGGACGCTGATGAATGAACCAATTTGGTTCAGACCATTTCTAGTTGGGGTACCAGTAAACAAGCCAAAGCTTAAGATCCTGCCATTTTAGACCCTAAAACCAATAAGCCAAAGAAGAGTAGAAACGTTAGTTCAAGTTTGTTGTGCTTTTGTTTCAATCCAATCAACAATATATATAACATCGTCTAAAAATAATAATACATCTATATGAAATCTTGAAACATCACATTATATCAGCTTTAAATTTGGCCGAAGCTTTACCACACTTATATAAACAATCAGTAAAACCAAACCAACTCCACCTATAACATCATCTATAAATCACAAAATATCAGCTAAAAACCTTAAAACATCCAATCAAATCAACAATACATATAACATCATCTAAAATTAATGATACATCTATATGAAAGTTTGAAACATCATATAAAAACTGATCGTTATCAGCTTTAATTTTAGCGAGGCAATATTCGGTCTATCAGTAACATCCAATAACATATCAGCTACAAACCTAAAATCAGCTCGAAATCACCAAATATCAATTAAAAACCATAAAACATCATAAAATTAAAAATATATATATATATATATATAACAACATCTAAAATTAATTAAATATCTATATGAAAGCTTGAAACATCAAATTAAAACTGAGTGTTACCAACTTTGATTTTAGTCGAGGCTCTGAAACATCAAAGCTTACCGACTCAAACATCAATTCAGCAACATCCTGAGCAAATATCAACCCAAATTTTATAACATCATATAAGAATAATAATATAGCAACCTTGCAATAGGTAACAAATTAACCACTTATAGAAGCATTAATGATCAGTATTATCCTATATAAATATCAACTTAAAAGCACATCAAATAGAATCAGCAAAATGTATAGCAATGACGCAATAGGTATGATTTAAAGCTGCCTCTAAACCCTCGGTATTCGATGTCTTTTCGACTATAATATTTTAGCCAGTGGAACGTAAAGCAACTGTAATCGACCGTGGGATGAAGAATCGGGGCAGAACACCGATAAAATACACTAACAAACGCACATATAGACAAAACGTACATCGACGGTGGGGATGCATAATTGGGGCTGAACACAGACGGAAAACATGACAAAATGTACAAACACTAGGATTCGGTGCAGATTGAGCACTGGAATCATTTGGATTTGATGGATTAACACATCGCAACTGGTACAATTGGGCGTCAACAAAAACCTGCAAAAATAAGAGAGAGAAAGTGACGGTTATTTGAGAGAGAAAGTGAAGATGAAAAAGTGAGGGTCGTACGCTGGAATAGTGAGGGTTAGTATTTCATTTATTATCAATTCAGTCCCTACATAAAAATATCATTATAATTAATACCCCATCCTAAATTAATTCTCTACTATTATTTACCAATCAATCCTTGGTCTCACTTTAAAACCGTCTCGCACAAGACTTTGTCATATTAAAAAATTAACACATCGACCAAATAACCTTTATATTAGCAATTAAAAAAACAATCAATTCAAGTACTGTTAAATTTAAATGTATCTTGGGCTTCTATCTTAAAACCAATTGGTACTAAGTAGAGGTGACTCAAGACCTTATATGTAAGTCATTTTGTACGGATGTGGGACATATCTTTCAACACGCCCCCTCACGTGCAACGTGGAAACACTCTACGACCCACATCGGGTCAAATTAAAGGGGATCCACACATCGACCCAATAACCCAACCTGGGCTCTGATACCATGTTAAATTTCAAGGTATCTTGGGATTCTATCTTAAAACCAATCGGTACTAAGTGGAGGTGACCCAAGACCTTATATGTAAGTCATTATCTTTGTAAGAAACCGATGTGAGACATATCTTTCAACAAGTACCACATGGGATTGTCGCTGGATATATACAGTGGAGGGCTCAATTCGGGCTGAATTAAAAATTAGGATGGAACTGAGACTGAAAACCCTCATAGTGAGGGGGTTCGGAGCGCAGCCCACTGAGCTGGCTCTCTGACAGAGCCCGCGCTCAAGTCAGAGAAAGCCAGACTTTGCAGAGCACCCATGTGCAGCTAGACTTTGCATCCATTTCTTTTGACCTTGAGTGCCACGTGTCACCCTGTGATTGGGCTCCCTTTTTCCCCCAATTGTTTTTACTTTTTTTAAAAGCTAATTGGGACACGTGGTCCAATTTGGTAGTGCCACATATCCCAACCAAAATTTTTTAAAAAAAATCTGTTTTTAAATTTTTGGAAAAATTTTTGCTATTTAAAAATCCAAATATAAAATTTTGAAAAAATTATTTTGCTTTTTCAAAATCTGAATTAAATTTTGGTATTTTTTAAAAAAATTACATTCTTTAAAAAAACATCTATATATATACGATTCTTTTTAATTATGATTCATAAAATAAATTTTAAATATTGAAATTAATTTCTGGAAAAAAATTCGAAATTAAATTAAATTCAAAAATTACAAATGTATTATTAAATTTCACATTTAAATTTATTGTGTTAGGTAAATTTATTTAAATTAAATATTAAATGTAAAATTAATGAGTATGATAGAGAGAATCAAGTGGGGTCCATGGAGTGGGCTCAAAGTGGTCTCAACCACTATGAGAAATAAAATGGGGTGATTTAGTTGCGGGCTCAATTGCTGACGTAGAAGAGAGAGATTGCTTATTTAATGAATTGAAACCGCAAGAGCAGGTTTAGATCGGACTTACCACGACACATGGTCTTATAACCTGCTTTCCTTATATCAATATACATTAATTTTTCATCTCAAATTGTACAACAATTATTATCATACTGTTGAAGAACACATGTTTGACCGTTAGTATGTTTAACTACGTACAATAATGACAAATAAAAAGTTAATATATAGAAACTAATTGTTACGACGAATTCAACTATATCACATATGTTAATGTTGGTACTCATATAACTATTCTAATATGCAGTCTAACTTTGATAGATAATAGTGTCCAAAAAACAAGTGTGCAATTTAAATTGGAACGAAGAGAATAACAAGATATGAGAGCTTAGCAAATTTAAATAGAAGTCTAAAATATTCATTTTGAAAAACAAAAGCACTTGTATTTTTAAATTCACCAAACATTTTCTAACACTGAAAAAACACTTATAAGCCAATTTACTAAACACTGAAAGTGTTTTGTTTTTCAACAGCTTATTCTCACATATAAGCGTAAGTCAGCTTTGTTTATAATCCCACCCTGCCAAACACACTCGCCATCAATTATTAGAAATTGAAATCATTTCAGAGCTAGGCGCAGTTCTTATATGTTGATAATTACAATTTAATGAAAAGCAGAAGATAAAACCTAAGTAGCACCGATACGATTCTGGGTACGGGTACGGGTACGGGTACGGGTACGAGATTCGATAAATTGAAAATTA
>JAULKM010101610.1:0-10103 GCA_032355605.1 Rubia tinctorum | reverse complement strand
AGTAGCCGCTGCTAGGATTTTTTGGCCACTTTTGGGCCTATTTTTAGTTCCAAGTCCCTACTACTATATATGGACCTTTGTCTACTAGGGTTGAAGTTTATCCTTATTTTTAGACCTTAAGAGTAGGCTAGAGAGAGAAAATACTCTTCCTTCTCTCCTTGTTCTTTTCTTTTCATCTTTTTATTTTTCCTTTTCCCAAAGTATTGAATCCAATGAAATACTTGGTTTTAATGCTTAGGGAGTAGGTATCTAACCTGGCAATTATATTTGTATTCATGTGTTAATGTTTATTTTGTGAGATTTCTAGATTTACCTGTCCCTATGTGTTTTGTGATTGTTATATTGGTTTGTTCTTAATATTCTTGAGAATTGCATGATTGTCACATTTTGTTAGCACACAACCAAGTCTACTTTCTTGTTGGTGAACTATTGCTACTCCCCGATTAAGGAAACCTAATGCGCCTGGGGTGACGATATTTTGAAACTGGGCATGTGCACGAAGGTTACCGTTGTTAATCATCACGATCGGTCATACATCTAGTTAGCTCACCAAAGAGGTCTGAAGGGTTGCGGGTAGAGATATACTGGGTAGCCAACTAGTATTTTCTTGTTGATCCTAGAACCATCGATAAGATGGCTAATTCTTTTGCCTTTGTAGGCCTAGGGGTAGTTTTTTCTTGGTGTTCAACTCAGAAATTAATCGAACGGGGATAATCAGACCTGCTCAATGAGCCAAAGATGTTGTTGCACTCCTCTAGTTGCAAAGGCGAGGCTGATGGAAGATTTATATGTGCACCTCTATGTGACAGATAGGGAAAAGTTTTGACCGTTGTCTACACCATGTGACACAAACACTAAAATAGGGTTTAGTTCTTGTATTTGTTGAAATCGATGATCAAAATAACATTGACCATGTTACGCAACTATTCCCCGAGTGTTAGTTTATATTTTTAATTCTTGTGATCATTTGCATGGTAGTAGTTGATAGTTGAAACCTCCCCACCCCATAATTGAGTACTTTCACAACATTGTTTATTACTAACACATTGTCGGATTGACGACCCGACCACGATTGTGTTGAGTTGGTTATTAGATTCCTAACATCTTTGTGGATGACCCTGGTACTTGCCACTATCTACCATTCTTGGTAGTATAGTAGTAGGAATGAGAGCAATATATAAATTCTATCATTGACTTTTAACCATCCTCCTCTCTTATTTAATGATGCTCGGGAGGGGCCAGTGAGAGACACTCCGCAGTGTGAAGGTTCCTGGGACTTAATGATTCAACATTAGTTCATGCATGTCAGTGGAGGAGTTGAACTTGGTTGGATTGAAATCATACAATTGTCATAGCTTTATGCAGGAATTGAATATCATTGCCATTAGTGTGTCATTGTCTCCTCACGTGAGATTGTGAATTATGAAACTATGTTTGTTCTTCAAGTCCATATGTTTGAAAAGAAAAAGTGTTCGGAAGATTGACCATTTGCAATCAATGATAGTCAAAGTCCTGTGACAAACGGAGATGTACTTCCCCCCTTCATTCTGTTATCTAATGGTCAATTTCATGGTTCATTTGGTCCGTGAGATAAAATTGTGTGGACCCGTATTTCTGAGGTGGGTGTATTCTTTTGAGAGGTATAGAAATAATTTCAAACATTTTCTTAAGAACCGATACAAAGTTGATGCAAGTATTGTTCAGTGTTACGTGGCAGAGGAGGTGATTGAGTTTTGTACCGATTATTTGAAGGAGGTATATTGTATCATCATTCCTAAATCCAAACATGAAGGGAAAAATACAGGGTCAAGGGATTAGACAGGGTAAGCTACTCAGCCCAAGTGATAAGGATTGTGTTCGGCCCACCTTTACATTCTTCGCAACCACGAAGACGTTGTCCCGTACATCATCATTTTCATGAAGGAGATCAGATCAAACCATTCCACATACAATGAAGCATTTTTTCTCCAACAACACACCAAGAACTTTGCTTCTTGGCTAAGAGCTCACATAGAGAATGGCGATCATGTGCATTCATTGAATTGGTTGGCACGCAGAACCTTGGGTACTGTTATGTCTTATACAAGTTACAACATTAACAGGTTTACTTTTGGCAAAAAAATCTTCTGATAGTAAGGGTGTATCACAAAATAGTGGTGTGACTCTTGTGTCTGAGGCTTTACATGTTGCAAGTACAAGTGCAAGTGCTAAAAATCCCATGTATGCCCAGGGTTGTTACTTTGGAACAATATTTGAAAGTTCTTATTTTCAAATGTCCAGGGGTAGATCAGAAAAGTGGACTGAAAATTGAAGATTTGGGATTCACCCTTGTTGATCGTAGTTGGGTTCAGAAAAGCGGACTGATAATTGAAGATTTGGGATTAACCCTTGTTGATCGTAGTTAGGTTGGTTGGAGAGAAGATCTATTTATGTTGGAATCACAAGCTCATCAAGTGTTTTATGTTAAAGACCCTGTAGATCTTCGCTGGGATATTGTTCTTGAATGAAAAATACCATTTACTGAAGAATATGAAGTTAAATATGTTATTGGTTTTGGGCGCAATTCTCCTACCGTATCAGTTTTAGAAGAAAGTTTGTTAGCAGAAGATGATATGAGTTTACAAGGGTTTTTAGGGATTACCAACCATGGTGAAGGAACTAGGGTTGATCGGCTGGGAAAGATCAAGAAGAGAAAGAGGAAGCAGAAGAAGATTGGTAGGAAAAGAAATTAGTTGTAGTGCATCATTTGTTTTTTTTTGTATTAGTGATATTGACTTGAATCTCTAAAAGCCAAACATTTTCCGGATTCAGAAGTATGTCAGCTGAAATGGTCTTAATCGATTTTAAGATTAATAACCCCTCATTCCATTGAGAAAAGCAATGCCAGAATCTAATCAAAAACCAACTTTGGATACTTGAAATTACTAACTACTAAGAACTTGATAAAGTACAATTACATATGAGAATAGAAACCACTGTTGAAGTAAGAAATCATCAATTCAATACCAATTCAAGAAAAATACACATCCAAGTTTCACATGTTCAAATACAATGAAATTAAAAACTACATGGGAGTCATTAACAGTCAATCAACCCTCAGAAGTTCCATCCAATGCTGCTATTGTAAAATATGCGTAGTGGCGCTCGTAGGCGCGTTGACTTTGCTCCAACTTCCAAATACGCTCCCTTATCTGAGAAATCTCCCCACGGACCCACTTGTAGCATCCCTGAATCTTCTTATGAAACTAGCATCATCTTCCTCTGCTTCACCTGTATGGGGTTCTACAACTTGTTAGCGCAAGTAATAATTTTATACCAAATTTTCAAAACATTGTTATTAAACAAATTAAGTAGCATACCTTGATCTAGTCTAGGTCACTTTTTTGGCTTCTCCCCTTGAAGTGGCTTGTGTACCCACTTGTGTCCAACCAATACCTACCCCTTGTTAGTGAAGTATGTCTTGTTGAACCACTTACATGGCTTCTCCTCACCATGCAATGCCAACCCTTGAACACTTTTAAAATCAGTGTTATGATATTACCGTACGGGAGAATCTTGATATTCCCTTTTGACATCTCCACCCAAAACATGTGAGTATAGATCACTGATCCGGGATGGATTTTCTGACCCTCAATGATGTAATAAAACATCAAGAGCATCGCGTAATATGGCTCCGTGAAATGGCCAGCTGTAGGTACAATACTTCTTGCGATCATTTCATTAACTATCCTTTGATCAATGGTAAGTTTTTTTAAGCTAAAAATTTTGGGCTTTCTTAAAGTATCTATGACTACAAGCGATGGGGTCAGTGTATGGAAAGTCCGCTGAAGTGGCCAAGCCTCCCTATGGTATATATCATTCTAGGGTCCCTCGATGTCATCTGGAAACACATTCTCGGGGCCTTTACATTGTGATGTGCACCATTAAAAATGTGTTAGCCGATTCATTTAACACATTTATTATCATCTTTTGTTTGGTTGATTTCTAGTTTTATTTAGGTTTGCATGACAAAGGGTTTAGATAGTCATTATTGGTTTTCGTGTCTGAATCCCGAGTTTTGTATACTTAATTGATGCTAATAGATATTTTTTATTCATGGGAACCTAGATCTTACTTTTTTATCTCATTAGTAGGTTGCTCTTGAGTACTTTTTATCATCTTTTTTGTAGAAGGTCATCCACGAGGGTGATAGTAGATATTTGAAGGCTATTCACAAGGATGGTAGAAAATATCAAAGGCTATTCACAAGGATTGTAGTATGTTACAAGTCCATGGACTCAAAGCATGGTAGTAGATGGAATTGGGACCAATATAGGTGGATTCGAAGTTCAGGAAGGCCAAGTCCGAAACGGAAGAATTGTTGTCGTGAGTTGAACAAAATTATAGGAAAATCACAGAAGAATCAGCACTTGAACGTGGAACCATTGAAATTTTCTTATTCAGCGCTATAAAATCGACTATAAAAACTCCTAAATTGGATCAACGGTTCACCCGTAACGAAGCAAACAAGTCAGCCGACTGAACTAACCACTAGGGCTAGGCCTAGCACGACCCGTTCCAAGAGGTACGACCCATGTCAGGAGTCTTTTGTATGGACCATTCCACTCGACAAAATTCATGCCAAGTTCTAGCACGGACCATGCCCATTGTGGCCAGCAGTACACCCCCAGTCATCCTTTCACTCAAAAAATAGCTAAATTTGAGAGTGGGCCATTCCGTTATACACGCCCCCACCCATTTCAAGTCACCAATGCCAACACCAGTCGATGGGGTGAAAAGAACAATACTTCATACACCGAGATACTGAGCAAAATAAGGTTCCAGTCGGCGGGATGCTCCAAACGACACAGGGTTATTAGTGGATCTCCCTGAGGTTCATTAATTAGCGACCAACATACAAATTTCAACCTTGATCCCTAACAATTATCCTCTTGGTTAGTATTAGATCTCTCTGAGGTTCATTAATTAGCGATGTCGGGAGGGGGCGGGTTAAATTTTGGCACCGCTGCCAGGGATGTTAGTTTAACTGTCTAGTAGTTAACCTGCATAACTTGTTAGTAGAGTAATTAGTGTTGTTTTTGTTGTTTTTGCTTACCAGTTTCTGGTTACTTCTAACCATTTTTGCTAGTGTTTTTTTTAGTTGGACACTTTTTTATTCCAAGTTTATGGTACATAACTATGCCAAAAACTTGGGAGTTTTACATAGTCCAGTGGATTACACATGTGGTAGGCGAAGAAGGAAGAGGAGATCTAGGCCGAAAGTTCCACAAGAACCACTTTCGATAGTTGTAGAGAAAGAAGAAATGGCGAAGGATAACCGTACTTTGAGGGAGTCGATGGGTCCAAATTTGTAGAATCAACCACTTTGCATCATTTTCCCAAAACTAATGTGCGTGTGAACTTAAGAGCGGTATAATTCATTGCTTGCCGACTTTCCATGGGATAGATGGAGAAGATCTGAACAATAATCTTTTAGAATTCCACCTAGTTTGTACCAACATGAAGTCGGCAGGTGTCTCGGAGGAAGACTGCAATTTGAGGGCATTTTCTTTCTCACTTTGGGATTCGTCCAAAGATTGGTTATATTATCCACCACCCAGTTGTATCACCTCATGGATGGATATGAAGCGCAGATTTATCGATAAATACTTCCCAACTTCAAAGTCTATGGGGTTTAAGAAGCGACTTTCCAACATCTCTCAGTTTGCTAATGATTCCCTCTACGCGTATTGGGAAAAGTTCAAGAGGTTATTGGCAGTTGTCCGTAAAATCCATTCAAAGTGGGGGGTTTAGTTTATTATTTCTTTGAAGGATTGTGCAATGATAACATAAGTATGGTGAACGCTGCTTGCAATGGTTTAATCACTAACAAGAGCCCAAGGGAGGCAATGACACTCTTTGAGGAGATGGAAAATGGAACAAGGCAATTTGGTGCAAGGTCTAGAGTGAAGCTCATAGATGAACCATTTCAATCCCCTAAGTTATAGGAGCAAGTCCAAGCTCTTACCTCCATGATGAAATAGTTCATGAAAAGGGTAGTTCAACAAGCAAACATTTGCAGTATTTTTACCCTTGATCGTCAAGGATGTTTGCTCGCAAGTGGTTGAGGACTTTGAGGAAGTTAAGGCATTGAATTTCAACAATGGTAGAAATAGTCCAGAGTTTTCTAGGGGACAACAGGAAGGGTTCAGTGGGAACCAAAGAGGAAAAAGGCAAGATCCCTTTTTAAACACCTTCAACACGGGGTACTACGATCACCCCAACTTCCATTGGTGCGAGGAGAACCAAATTCAAGGATACAACCGAGGTGGAAAAGTTCCACCTCAACCCTATCCTAAGAGAGAAGGGCCTTCCAAAAATAACGCCTCACTTTAAAAGTCAGACCGAGAGGAAATTCTTGAAGAAATCTCTCAATTGGCTAAGAAGCATGTTGCCTTTGTTGAGCGTACGAGAAAAGAGATTGAAGATCTTGAGACTAGGACATTCCTCTCGAACCTAAAAAACCCAGCAGGCCGAAGAGCCCGACAAGCTTCCTTCCCAACCGGAGGTCAATCCGAGGAATGAGAGTGCTTTGAAGTTAAGGAGCGAGAAGGAGGTGCGTGAGGTTGAGAAGGAAATCCTACAAGAGATTGACTTGGTCATAAAAAGCAACAAAGCCAACTTGGAGGAGCAAGAATTTTTTTGTAAAGGAGCCCTTCACCTTCAAGGAGCTTCCAACACCTGAAGCAAGGATTAATCTCCCTTTCTCCTTTCCCTAGTGCACTTAAGGCAAGGGCGAAGGTGGAAACCAATGATGATCACATTCAAAAAATCTTTGAGAAGGTTAAGGTTAGTGTCCAGATCTTAGACTTAATTAAGCATGTCCCCTCGTATGCTAAATTTTTGAAAGTAGCATGCACAAAAAAAGGAATAAACCCCTTAGGAAAATAGGAAAAGTGAAAATAGGGGGAGTCGTCGCTCTTAACCATAGGAAGTTTTCTACAAAATGTGATGACCACCACATTTTCAATTCCTCTTTAGATGATAAATTGGTTATAAATACTATGATTGATCTAGGAGCTTCTAATAATATCATACATTCATGAATTTATGATAACCTAGAGATAAGTGAACTTAAAGAAACTAGGGTAGTCATCCAAATGGTTGATCACTCCCAAGCTAGTCCTCATGGACTATTTAAGAATGTGATGATCTGAGTGGGAAATTTGGTGTTTCCGACAGACTTTTATGTCCTTGATGTAGCGCACGATGGTGGTGCACCCTCAATTTTATTGGGGAGACCTTTTCCTAAAACATCAAGGACTAAGATTGATGTTCATTTGGGTGCACTAACCTTTGATGATGACATGGATAGAGTTAGTTTTGACATTTACAAATCCAAGCATGACTCACCTAATCCCTCTCTTGTGTGTAAAGTCATAACTTTACGTGAAGAACTTGCTCAACATGATCAATCTTGCATGATTGAAAATGTTAAATGTCTTAATGAGATTCTTGAAGATGGGGAGGTGTTACCCGACATGGAAACCTTGCATGCTCTATCTTGTATGAATGAACCACATGATAATACACTTGTTGATAAACATGTCTCTTTTGTTGTGATTAAATATGGTTTGCCTATGATATTGCACACTAACTTGCAGCATAAAAAAGAAGCGGGTTAAGGAATTAATCACTCCTAAACCCCTTCTGATTCCTAAAACCAACAAGAATGTATCTATGATTGAGAAAATTGGGCATGTTTGGTATGTCTTTCAAAAGATTAAGGGTAAGTCTAAGGTAATGTGGGACCAGTTCACAAAGACGTGTTTGTTGGTGGTGTGAAGGATGGTGATTCCGGTGACCCATCAAACTGTTCTTATAAGTTTTCCAAAAATTCATGAAAAAATAAGTCGAGAAGACGACGATAAATAAACGATACTTTACCTTTTAATTAGTAGATTTTTGATAATTTTGTGATGATTAGATGTGTTTGATATATGATGGTAATTTTTAAGAATGATAGTCATCAAACTCTTGTATGGAACAATGTCACTCTTGGTTTTCTTGTCTTTGAAAGAATCCTTATGACGAATTTCAAGACAAGAAATGGAAATGATTCTTTGATATTTTTAATCTTTCCTTTTCACCATGGCCACATGCATTAGGGACAATGCGTGAATCAAGTGTGTGTGTGTGTGTGTGTGTGTGTGAAGGGGGGGAGGTTAGAATACTCTCCATGGTGCCCGATGATTTTGATGAATGATGATTGTTGTGATGACTACCTTCTCTTCCTCAATTTTATTACTTTCCCTCATTAGGATTTTTTGTTAACCCCTCGGAAATTCTAGGTGCGAGGGCATATTTTTGGTAGTTTATTTTGTAGCATTTTGTGAGGGAGTAGTCAAACACTTAGGATTTTTTATCTTGGGATTCCTTTGTGTTTTTGGTGTTCTTTAATTAGTGTTTTCTTTGGTTTTGGGAAGTTGGTAGAATAATTGGTGGCGTGATATTTAGGTGATTATCATTTTGCTGGGGAATGTTTTGGATGAACACTTTTGGTGGTGTAACATTTTTTTCACTGTCTTTTGTAGTATGAAGCCTGTCTTTGAGGAATTTTGTGCTACACAAAAAAATTGAAAATTTTGAAAAATGAAAAATATATATATATACCCTGCTAAGTTGGAAACACGAAAGGGAAATTTAGGAAAAATGATAAGAAAGCCCAGAAAGGTCGAAAGACCTAGGTAAAAAAAGAGAGGCTAGGTTCAGTTAGGTAGGAAAACCTAGGCAAAAATGAGAGGTCGTGTGGAAACAGGTGAGATGGTGAGCTCAACATGCGTGGATTCTAGGATGAAAAGCGGTAAGGGATCCTAGGCAAAATACGAGAAATTGAGAGAAAATGGAAACTAAGTTGAGGATCCTTCAGCATTATCCTTGGTTGTGGAAAAGTTTAGAATCTTGAGTTCTCCTTAGTTACAACCAAGTTGAGGATATTGTGGATTATCCTTGGTGGTTTTTTCGGCAACAACCCTTGGATTGCTTTTGGAAGGCTATTCGGGGGAGTAAGCTATTTCAACACTTATGTTTTGTACTTAACTTTTTCTTCACAATATTTTGGGTGTTTAAGTTACTTTAGTATATTTTGGGAGTTCGAGAGTTGGGAGATCCTTACTTCTTTGGGGGAACTAGGGTGTTTGGGAATAAGTTGAATATATTGGCTAACTTCTCTTTGCATGCTACATTTTGCTTAGATCTTTTCTCGTTTTTGTTTACTCGAGGACGAGTAAATGTTTAAGTGTGGGGGTATTGGTGTGAACCATTATGTATGCATTAGCCGATACATTTAACACATTTATTATCATCTTTTGTTTGGCTGATTTCTAGTTTTAGTTAGGTTTGCACGATAAGGGGTTTAGACGGACATTATTTGGTTTCTTGTTAAAATACAGCATTTTTTAGACTTAGTTGAAGCTAATGGACACTTTATATTCATGGGAACCTAGATCTTCCTTTTTGATATCATTAGTAGGTTACTCGTGAGTGCTTTTTATCATATTTTTGTACAAGGCCCTCCGCGAGGGTGGTAGTAGATATTTGAAGGCTATTCGCAGGGATGGTAGTAGATTTAAGGACATGGAATCCAAAGCATTATAGTGGATGGAATTGGGACCAAGAAAATTGGATTCAAAGTTTAAGAATGCCAAGTCCGAAATGGAGGAATTGTTGTACCGGACTTGCATAAACTTTTGGGAAAATACCTGAAGAATTAGCTCATTATGGTGGCACTATTGGATTCGCATTCTCGAGCGAAATAAAATTGACAACAACCCCCAAATCAGATCAACGATTCACCCATAACGGATCAAACAAGTCAGCCGATCGAACCAACCATGGCCGACACGTTCCGCACAAGGCCAGCACGAGGGCTAGGGCTAACATGGCTGGGAGGTCATCGTTGTACCTCTCAAAGATACAATTTATAAGCCCTTTTTGCTTACTAAATAAAATTAAGTAGATAGTGGCAATTCGGGGTCGTCCACGGAGAAGAGGGATATTCCTAAGGCTTCATGCGTCCAAGGGTGAATATAAGCCTAGATATATATATATATATATATATATAT
>JAULKM010101609.1:0-10103 GCA_032355605.1 Rubia tinctorum | reverse complement strand
AAATGGTCATCTAAACCCCTTATGATGTAAACCTACCTAAATCTAGCAATCTTGCAACAAAAATATAACAAAAGAGAAGTTAAATGCTTCGGAAAACACATGCATTTGACGTCTCATCAAGCCCCTTATCAATTCATAAGCCAACTTGATGTGACCATGAATGTTCCTACCAGGTACAAAAACAGCTTGGCTTTTATGTACAGTTCTTACAATTCACTTAATCTGTTAGTCAAGACTTTGGAGATCAGTTTATAAAGAGTAGAGCACCAGGATATAGGTCTTAAATCCTTCACTTTCTTGGCACCTGCATGTTTAGGTATCAGCGTAACCAGCGTACCATTGATAGCCTTATACATTCTTCCACTGTCAAAGAAGTCATTCAGAGCTTTCATTACAATTTCCCTTTATTACCTTCCAATTCATTTTAAAGAATTTAAAGCTGCTTCCATCAACTCATGGAGCCCTCTGATCACCAATCCCCTTAAGAGCTTTCAGTACTTCCTCCTCAATTACCTCAATTATCAGTTTCCTTCTATCTTCCGTACTCAGCATGTTCCCCTTCCCCATAACCATCTTATCAACAACTTCAATACTTCCTGCATTCTGCCCCACTAGCTCTTTGTAAAAGCCAATGATTTCATCCTCAATACCCTTCTGATTCTCCACCATTTCACTATAGTATTTTTATAGTTTTAGAATCACAGTCTGCTTGTTTTTTTGCTTTGAGTAAGGCATGGAAATAAGCATTGTTTCCATTCCCCAATCTTAGCCAATCAACCTTAGCCTTCTGCATAGCAATCTTCTCATCAATTGTACTCCATTTCAGTACTCCTTCAGTACATCTAATCACTTTTAAGAATTTTTTGTTCTCCCAATTCTTTCTGTGCTATAGTTAGTTCCCCTCTAACTTTCTCTAGTTTCTTTTTGACTCCAGAAACCTTCCTAGTATGGCCTGCTAAGTCTTTTTGCAATCTCAGCAACTTCTTCCAAACAACATACATACATAGGCTTCCCTTCCATAGTCTTTCCCCAACTTCTTAGAATTGTCTCCATAAATTCTTGTTTCACCAACAAGCAGTTCATCAATTTAAATTGCTTCTTTCTCTATTTATTTTCTTCATGCACCTGAATTCTTAACATGGTATAGTCAGAAACCCATGGTTCAAGTACCTCCACTTTCAACTTAGGATATTTCTGAAATCAGTGAACATTCCCTATAACCCTGTCAATTCTTCAATATATAACCCCATCTGCATGTCTATTAGATTAAGTAACATGTTCTCCCCTTGTGTCACATTCACACAAGCCAACTCTATTCATCATCTGCTCCAGATCAAGGAATTCAGTCACCTGTACCTCATTACCTCCTATTATGTCATGGATAGATAGGACATTGTTGAAATCTCCCATAGTAATCCAAGCCTCTTCTTTTGTTTGTGTTTGCAGCTTCTCCATATCCACACGAGGGTTTCACTTTATTATTGAGAATGTCATGGGAATAACATGGATTTAAAAGCAAAATGTTTTTTTTTTTAAAATAACTTTATGTTGGTTAATGGGTATGGTTACCCTTGAATTGATTTTATATGACTTGCTGCGAGTATGTTGTTCCAAAATATATAATGGCTAATGATCCTTTGGTTCAAACAACGAAAGGAAAATAAAGATAAACGGAAGAAACATTTTCATCCTTTTAGCATGTTTGGATAGCAGCTACAAACTGAATTGAGTTCTACTTTTTATACTTCTTGATGATTTTGTTTGAAAATGGGAATTGAACGCATGCCACCATGTAAAAAGAAGATGAAGTGTTTGATTTAAAGGAGACAAAGACGAGAAAATTAGACGGGGAGGGAGGACGACATTATAAGGGTGGGGGAAGAAATGAACATGAGACGGTGCTAATCATTTCACGTTCCTAATTCTTCTGGACAGATGGAGACCTAAACCATGTAGCACATATGTAAGGACATGTTCATGTTCTTTTTTTTGTAATGGTTTGGTATATTTAATAAAATTTTCCAATACAAGGATGGTTGATTCTAGATAAATATAAAATAAGAAGCAAATTAAGGCTAACTTTTTTATTTGGGTGTTGGATCAGCGGTTTACCCGTAGCGATGCATACGAGTTGAAGAAAAGAGTAGGCACATGGCCCATGCACCTACACGGGTACCCAAAAAAGGGGCAAAACAGCCCTCAGAAGCAGAATATGTGACCCGCTAGGTGGAGTGCGTGGTCGCATACGTATGCTACACTTTTGACTTTTTTGGCTAATTCTTGACCACTTAGACTATAAATAGTCCCTCTTCTTCCCCATTTCATGTGAGCCCGGCTTGGGACCTCCAAACACTAGCTTTTTCATATCTCTTTCAATTTCTTCCATGTTTCTTTGTAGATTTATGTTCTATGTTATGTGTTTTCATAATCTATAATAAATATACTCTTGGGAGCAATTGGTAAGCATTTCAAGTATGGATTTGTGAGATTTGGTTTACTCTATTTTGTGCTTTGATTATCAAGTATCTTCTGTTCTATGTTGTGGGATTAATGCATGATTGACTAGGATGATCAACTAGTTGATGATTGTGAATTGATTGTTTGCTAGGTTTTTGGTCAAACCTGGAAGACTTTGTCATTTTGTCGGGGTGATTATTGTTGATTGATGTTAGGTTGTAATTATGGATGACAACTAATTATAATTGTTAATTGATGAAATTTCTTAGGTTTAGGATGAATTTGAATGGGTTTGCCTAATTGTCGATGTGGCTCACTAATAAAGTCTAGCATGAAGGCCGATCCTCGTAGTCGTTATTAGTAGATATGCTTGTGCTATCTATAGGTTTCTCTCTTGTAGGATATTGTAGTAGCTGTGTTGGGCCTCCATGTTTATAGCTATTCTCGGGATAGTCTGTGACACCAATCGTCTAAAGTGACACGAGGGTAAGGATTACTTTGTAGATCCGATCGCCCACTCTAACTATAACCGATGAGGGGTGAGAAATGCCTTCACTCAAAAGGTGTTAAGAAGTTCTCCACAACACGTGGTTAATGCATAAAATTAGGATGATTAGTCGATTATCAAAGGTTAACTATAAATGTAAACCAATTGCGTCAAAGACTCGTTATCATATTAGTTACATCTTTCATGCCACTTGTGATCGTATTTACATAGTTTTTTTCTAATTTTTTGTTAATCTAGTTACTTAAAGTAGTCTTAGTGTTTTCTAAACTCAAAACCCTCACTTTTTTTTACCATACACTTAGAGTGAAATCTTTGTGTGCTTTTAACTATGTTTAACACTTGATTGAATCCTTTTTCTCTGTGGACGACCCTGACTTGACACTAGCTACTCTTTAGTAGTTAGCTGCATTAGGGATTTATAAATTGTATCTTTGAGAGGCACGATGACGACCTCCCAGTCAAAACTTATAAATAAAGATAGAAAACATAGGAAAAAGGTGACTTCTTACTCCCAAAAATGCATAGGCAGTAGGACCATACTAACTTGAGTGTCGGAGATTTTTTCTCTGGGACCACTCTGAGGATATTTGCAGGTACTCAAGGAAGTTAGGACTCTGCGTGAGCTGATTCCAGGCATTGTTCTCACTTGGAATAAATTTTTAGCATTAGTGACTTCGAGTGTGGGGATATACTTTTCTTTCTGAGTTTTAGCAGTTTCTGGGAGAGGCTAGAGCAAATGCTAGAGATGTTATCCACATATTAGGCATATGGAGAAAACATACATAATCTGCACTTAGGGAGCAAGTAGGTGGATGACTAACACAACCCCACTCAAAAAACTCTCAACAATGGTATGTTTGCACTATCACAAATTGTCCCCACTAAGAACGATAAGCAACAAAAGGTACGTTTCCATATTCCATTTTTTTCATTATGAAAAGTAGATACATAATACTTGGTGGTATATATATAACCCTCCCAATCTTAGTCAGGCGAAGCCTAAGACTAAAATAGTCACTTCGCAAGAACGAATTAGTTCGCTAGAAATGCATGACACCTCGCCCAAGGATAATCGACCCAAAAACAGTGGAAAAACACCACTCACCACAAACACCCCCTGTTAGGCCATGATCTAGGATCGTGGACCGCGATCACATGGCCTCGACTTTATAAATAAGGACAAAGAACAACAAACAAGGTAAGTCATTTTTGACTAAGGAAACACCGAGAAGAAAAGTAGCCCTACTTTGGGCGTTGGAGCTTTCTCTCCAGGGAACACCCCATGGACCTTTTTTGCAGGGACTCTAGGAGGCGGGACTCATCATTATTATTCCAAAATATATGACCACCTGAAAGGACCCCCGCATTATTAGCTTACTAGAGGAAATAGTTTCATACAGAGGCAAATATCAAACATGTCATTTATGCAAACAAAATCGAGACCAAAATAATTTAATACTAATTTAGTGATCCTAAAAATAATTGTACTATGACCGAAGAGTTACACGAGGTATTTAAATAATAACAACTAAAATTTTAGGTTGTATGATATGTACGCAAAAAAATAGAACATGCATATAAGAATAACAAAGTGGTGCGTTATCAGTTAGAGGGTTGCAGTTTTCACGGTCAACATTCAATCCTATTTAAGATCGCTCAAGTGGAAAATTCAATTCAGGCGATAACCTCTGAAAATATTTTAATAGAGAAGCATTTTGAAATTAATAACCAGATTATTAGATGATGAACCTAGTAAATTTAATGAAAGCGAAGTAATAGTAGCAACACCTGAATAATATTCCCACAAATGAAATATAAGAACTTATAAAATAGAGTCAAGTGCATTCATGCCCTGAGTTTATGGTTTAGTGCACACATGTCCCCAATTTTTCGAAAGTGCACATATACCCCCCATATTTTTTTGAATGTGCACATATACCCTTATAGCGGAGAGCGGCGTTAAAAACTGAGAGGTATATGTGCGCTAAACAAGGAATTGGGGGGGGGGGCATGAATGAACATTACTCTATAAAATATTGAATAAATACTTTATTATATCGATTCTTAGATTCATACAATAACTAAGGATTACAGCGAAAATTCCTTGCTTAAAATACAAAGCTCCCTTAAGTTGAATTATAAATGACTATCTATAAACCTACAATTATTAAAACTTTGGGAGTAATCGTTAGTAAGGCCAAAGCGGCCCTAGGAGAGAAGTTCCTTTGTCAAGATTTATTGATAAGGATTGCAAACTCTAAAGGGACGAATAGATTGACTAAAAAAATTACACCTTTTACTTCCGGATTTTTATTTTGGTAATTTAGTATATGGAAAATAGGCGAGGTAAAAAGTACTTTTACCTTGGTGATTTTTTTAAATCAAAGTAAAAAGTTTATTATAATCGAGGTAAATAGTATGTTTTTTTACTTCAGGTTTATGATAACGTGAGTCATGTAAGTATGAACCTTCATTGTGAAGTAATGAGTATGTACTCGAAGTCGCATGAGATGTCGGTTAGATCGAGGGCAACTTAAAAAAGTGACCGATATCGAATATGGCGGGATATATTTCTTAAGTTTGAGACATTTGACCACCATTTTTGTAACCAGAATTTGCCCCCAATTTTGTAAGAGTCCCACATCATGACAATTCTACATTCTTGAAGGTAGGAATTGTGGATTGTTCTAACTCGCTGTTCAATTATCTAGTAAGTCTTTCATCATCTATTGTACAACCATTTCTTTAACTTAGGGTTGCAGAGCCGGATTGAATTCATATGAACATGTGTTGTACTATGGTTTCATTTAATTTAGACATTTCGTGTATAAGATATTGTTCAATGTGAGACATGCTAAGGTTAGACATTTATTGCCTTATCTCTAAAAGAATAAAAGCTCGCAAATGTTTCACTCGGCCTATTTTGGTCAACACAACTTTCTCTGCTCTTTCATTTATCGCATCACCATCACTGGCTGCCACTTCATCTCTCTCCTCTCCTGGTTGATTTTTATGACCAAGACCACCGCTTCACAGCAAGCCATGATGTGTCAACTTGTTTGTAACCCGTTCCTGTTAGAATGATTTTGAACTAGGATTGAGATTTTGTTGGTTTTGTTCAGTATTTTCCGGATGTGTACAGAGGGAATGGTAATTTCAGGGTCCAGTTTCACCATATCAATGAAGCATATGAAGTTTTTTCCCATTAATTTGCCACTGATTTACCAACCATTTTTGTGTTCTTGAAATAAAATTTTAACTTTAATGTGCTAGGTTGAGTCCTGTATTTGTTAGTATGAAGAATTTGATGGGAACTCTCATTTTATGATGTTTTGATACATTAGAAACACAATTCTCAATCAATCTGATTCCTTAACATATAGACTACTGATGGGTTGGAATTGCGTTAACTTTTTCTTGCACTCTAAGTGTTCGACATTTTGTTTGAACCATTTTTCCCATGTTCCCATTTGAGTTTCTTTTGTCTATGCTCTTTTTTTTTTATTGGGTTGGAATTGTGTCAACTTTGTCTTGCACTCTAGGTGTTTGACATTTTGTCTGAGCCATTTTTCCCATGTACCCATTTGAGTTTCTTTTGTTATGCTATTTTGTTTTGTTCCCCCCTCCAGAAATCAGCTTTCATTCAGAACATAAACAACAAAAAAGTCTACAATATAGGTAATTAACTTCAGCTTTCAAGATTCTTATTTCGATACTATTCACTCTTTTACTAAACATCAAGCTATCAACTTTAAGAATGATGATGATGATCCCTTAATACGGGTAACTTACCTTGCAATTTACATCCCAAAATTGCACTTTGAACAAATAACATGCCTTTTAGTTTATGTCCTGTAGTTGAGTGAAATATTGCATGACAAAATCCTCAACTAATAGGTTAGAGTGACATGGAAATTCATTAAACTAAAGTAATAAATTAGCAATGGATTTGAGGGGAACTACTGATTTGTAATATTCTTTTCCAACTACCAGAAATATTGGTTTTGCACTACAGTTCATATGATCTCTTGTAGCAGTGATTTCATTGTCCAACATATTGGTATATAAAGCAATCACTCACTGCTGCACTATAAACATACATGATGCTTGTTTCATATAATTGTAAGGTACTGATGTAGTTAGTCCACCAGTGAAAGAAATAGTACTTGTTCAGGTGGTCAATATCTTTTGACTATGATTACCGTGGTTGATCTTTTAGTCTGGAATATTGGTCTTAAAAAGATGGTTAATCTTGTACTAATTTTGACCTATTAGAATAATCTATTTAGCATTATTTATGAATTGTTGTAGTTTCATTTGGGTTGGTGTTCTTTGCCTTTGTTTCCTTTAACATTTATATCAACTTGGTGATGATTATTTGTGTTCGGGGCTGACCACATAAATATCTGATGTAATGAACAATAATTAAGTATAGATGTATTATTTATACTATGAAGTTTTTAATTGTTCTTACATGTTATTTCCTTTCAAATATTGACTTAAGGTTGTTCATGTGATTCAAGATTTGGAGAAAGCTTCTTCACCGTGAATAGACGAAGCCAAAGCTAATAAAAGGACATCTTGTGCATAATGTTGTCGATACCTTTTTCCCTTTGTATCAGTGTGGTTGATTTGAGGTCTTGCTTGTTCGTCTTAGGTGGAAACTGTATTAGAGGTTGAATGAAATCTAGAATGGTGATCAGATGAATTTGATTGGTTATTGCTCGGATTTTGAAATCAATAAATGAGTTTTTTCATCCAGGAGTGTTTTGCAATAGTTTGTTATGTTGAAAGAATCTATTTCGCATCGCGAGATTGATCAGCTAATTTGGGGGTTCTTTCAATAATTTATATGATTAATGTTTCTTCCCTTCATTCTGATTGTTTTTTGTTAATAAGCTGCTTCTAAGGTGAAAGTTGAGAGTGATTTCAAAATTATATTTGGCAGCAGGCTTAAGGCAACTGATATGGGGAAGGTTGTGGTTCTTCACTTGCATTTTGACTCTGGAAACACAACTTTTGTGCATGTTTATCATTAAAATATTTCAAGAGGTTATTGCCCAATAAGATTATGCTTTGGGAGGATATATCCAGCCACAAACTACGGGTTAAGAGCCACATTGTATATGTGTATATATGTGTATATATATATATCTAATTATGTAATCCATGCACTAAAATGAGCTTATGTTTGGATTTATTGCTATATTAAGAAACTAAAAAATGTGTAATTATTGTGTATCATTGGATTGTCCATTGATATGAGATATTGTTTTGATGAAGATCGAACTAGTGAGAAGTATCAATCATTCGTAGCTAACTTCATCAAATATTCATTTACGAATGCCACGAAAGAAAATTTGTCATATGTATATTATCCTTGCAAGATGTGCTAAAAACAATGCAATTCATAAAGCTTCCAGTGGTTTGAAAGATGACTTATTTATGTACGGTTTAGGCCCAACATATACAACTTGATTTTGGCATGGGAAGAATGTGAATGAGTCCACGATAAATAATGTAGAGGCCAACAAAGATGATAGCTAGGTTGGATGAGTTTGTTGAGGAGGTTGCTGACGAGACGTGAAATGCATGTTTTCTTAGAGAATTTAACATTTCTTTTCATATACTTTTGTTGGTGGGTAGTTAGGTTTTGCACAATAGGGAGTTAAAACCATTCTCTTTGGTTGTCTTGTTTAACTTCCCTATTTTATGAGCCAATTATAGACCTAATGGAATTATACCCTTACAAATATCTAGATCCTTTTGGTGATATTTGAATTGTATATTACTCATGAGAGAAAGCCATCTGCAAGGATGGTAGTAGATTGAAGACCAATCATAAGATTGGTGGAAGGATAAAGGTCATTGAGCTATAATGGTAGAAGATCAAAGAGCGTGAAACAAGGAAAGCTAAAGTCCGAAAAAACCCAAGAGGCACGGACCGTGCAGTTTTGCACGGGCCGTGCTATCAGAAGGCTCCAAAAGAATGAGCTAGGACTCGGTTCATGCAGATGCGCAGACCATTACATTTAGACGAGAAGGAAAGTGAGATGATGTGTCCATATTATACCATTATTTTGGGGATCTTCTATATTCATTTTGGTAGGCCTTTGTGCTTTGGATACTTTATTTTACTTTGAAATTCTATTACTAGAGTTAAGAGCGACTTTATCGCTTTTGTCACTTGTAATAAGGATTTCGTGAGATAGGGTAATTGTTGAAGATTTTAAGACCTTGAAGAATCTATTTTGAAGACTATGAAGACTTTTGAAAACCCGAAGAAAGGAAGAGGAGACAACTACATGAAGACTAAAGAGAAGAAGTCACTTTAGGGGAGAGTACTTTGGCCGTCGCGAGTCGCGATGCTTGTGTCGCCAGCCGCGACGGCCGTCCGCCCATACTTACTTATTGGGATTTTTGTACTATAAATACTCATCACTTTTATCTTTCTTCCAATATTTTTTCCCTCCCGATCCAGAACTGGAAAGCCCTAGGTTTTCTTCCTTTTTTACCTTAGTTTCTTCTTGAATTCATGTTTGATTTTCTTTTGTTAAGTAGTTTGAACTCTAGTGGCTAAACATAACATTGGGAGCAATTGATTAGGCTTCCAAGCCCATATCTTGAGATCTATTTATAATCTATTTCATGCTTTGCTATTGTGCATTTATTGTCTTGAAATGGGTTGTTGAATTCATTTATGATATTGAAAGTCTGAGTATATGAATTGCTTGTATGATTATGTGTTAGGGTTTGGAGAAAGTAGCTAATTCTCCCTTCTTTGATATGAATCCAAAAGCATAATTTAGGGCTTCTAATGTTGTTGGTGATTTGATGAATGTTGGGTAAATGTGGTGATGTCGAATTGTTCGTCATGTTTATTTGTGTAGAAAATGAGAGAAGTTAATGAGCATTGAACTTCTTGACTAATCTTGTGTAAATGCATGAATTGGTTCAATGCTTAGACATAGTGTAGTGTTTATAGGTGTTTCCAAGCTTGTTGATTCTTTGAACTTAACGCCATCAATGGGATACCTTTAGGCGTTGAACGACTAAAGGGATCATTAGTGAGGTTTAGCGAGAGATGTCGAATTCACTCTTGTAAACTACTATCAAAGAAGGATAGAAGATTTATCTT
>JAULKM010101608.1:0-10104 GCA_032355605.1 Rubia tinctorum | reverse complement strand
TGGGGGGCGAGTTGGGCTGGAGAGGTGGTGGAGGGATTGGCTGGAGAGGAGGTGGTGGTGGGTGGTTTAACGGCGGAGCTAGGGTTGGGGTTTCATTGTAGGAGGAAAAGGTGGTGGTGGTGGGGCTGGGGATGGTGGCGGGATTGGTTGGAGAGGAGGTGGCGGCGGGGCTAGGGCTGAGGTTTCATGGTTGGAGGAAGTGGTAGTGGCGGCAGGGTTGGGTGGTTTCATGGTCAAGCTAGGGCTGGGGTGGTGGCGGGGTTGGCCAGAGAGGAGGTGGCGGCGGGGCTGGGATGGAAGAGGTGGTGGCCTGAGGGTAAAATGCTCTATTCACTTTTAGGTTTTAAGCCGAAGCACATTTTAGTCATTTTATGTGTGGTCAACGCCGGTCAATGCCTGCAATGTTGTTTTAGGGTTATATTGGCACTTAGATCAACTAGTTAGGGTTATTTTTGCACTAAAAATTATCTGAGGGTTATATTGGTATTTACTCAATTTGGTGAACGTCGTTTCACTCACCAAAATAATCTTCAAACTCTATAGATGAGATTAGTATAGTAGTAAGCATAGTCGATCCCACGAGTAACTAAGCAAAAACTATAAAATTACCTATTGATATAGAACAATGTTGGTGTAGCCACCACGCAAGAATTTTCAAGAATTTTCTAACAACTAATTATGCAACTAACTAATATCAAATATGAAATAAAATGAAAACTAACAATATTAGAAATCTAGAAAATATATAATGAATGTAATCGACTCGTAATAACTCACATTAGTTAAACATCGATCATAGGCGCAAAGATAAATCAATTCATATGCATCTATCAGTTATAGAAAAGTAGGCACGCTTAACCTCTCCAATTCTTTCTTACCTTGTCGACAATTGACTAATTATAATTAACCAATTATTTCTCTTACCCAGATGCCCCCGGAAAGTATTCGCTAAACCATATATTCAACTCGATAGCATTATGAATGAAAAAAACCTGATATAGCATTTACCCAAGTATTTGCAAGTAGTAATGCACACTTAATTGTTCCCCATCTTGCCATTACAGTCTTAGCTAGTTAGCTGTTTTTCACAAGAATTACTAATCCTTTCCAACTATTACGTATTGGTGGAATTAGATAGCATTATCCCAATTAGTGGTCAGGACATTGGACTCTGAATCTAGTAACCCGAGCCAATTTGGTGAGCGTCGTTTTACTCGCCAAATAACCTGCAACTCGGGAATTTCTTCAAGGCATATCAAATTAACCAAGATTGTTACAATAAAGTTTACAACCGGAAGGGTACTTTTATCCAGAGCCACTAGAATTTCTTCATGCCAAATTATCGACTCAAAACAACACAAAAACATATGTTTGACTAAAAAAACTGTGGAAATTTTTTTATCTTAAATTTTTTTTATCTTTCAAAATTACAAAACAAAACACACAATAAATCTCCTCACACTTGAAATTTTCTTGCCCTCAAGCAAATAATGCAAAGCTCAAATGGGAAAATTTGCACACATAATCAAACATCATGATAAATAAAATAAAAGGGAAAGAGGGAGTTTATAGTGGTGGATTTCGGAGGAATTCCCAACAAGAAGAGAGTATTGAATCTGGATCAGGTTCTGTCGCAAACCTCCAGTTTGAAAGCATTAGTTTCTTTCCTCACACTTAATTTTTTTAAACTCAAAATAAGAATATTTTTCCATTAAAGCATATCGCCTCATTAAAAACCTTAACCTGGAAAACTCAGTGGAAAATATCGTTGGTTAAGGGAAAAAGAGTACAATGTATAGCTCCCTCTCAATTCTTCATATTCCATTAATTCCTGCACCAAAAACAACTAAAAGGGCAAATTATATCCCAATAAAATCATAATAATTCCACAAAATATGAACACAATAGAACACACATCAATTATATTGTCATATATCCCTAATATCATTAACTATGTACAATTAAAAATTATAAAAAAAGTAGTATTATAAAAATACACACTCCCTCCGTTTTTCTATTTATGGCACAATAGATTTAGATGTTTGGATTTAGGTGAAGAAAATGAATGGATGAAAATGAATGTAGAAAGTAAAAAGTAGAATGAGTGGATGAAATTGAATGAATCTTACCAAAAATGGAAAGGGTGCCAAAGAAAACATTCATTTATAGTAAGTGTGTCATAAATAACAAAACAGAGGGAGTATTAAGACGAATCTAACACTATGCCACGTGATAATATTCTTACTTATATATCAGTAGAATTTTATAGTTTAAATTAGTCAATTTTGACTAAATGAATAGTTCAATTGCAGTTTAAGATGGGACAGAGGGAGTATGTAAATTATCATGTAAAACAAATAACAGCAGTGGATAGAAGGGGAACGTCAAAATAGTTTTTTTCAAATACAACAACAGTAGAATATATATTTTCAACACTAGTTTGAGATATTTTACCATCTAAATTTTGAACTTTTAACTTATATTTTCTTTTTGATTGATATGTTACCTTTTCAACATGTCATTTTAAAAAATTGATATTGATGTTTCTTATTTTTTAATGTTAGATTTTATTTGATATATCCTTTATGTTTCAATAGTGTGAATTGATCTCTTAAATTTTAATATTGATTTTTTGATATTTTCATTTTCATTTGATGTTTGATTATATTTATTTAATTTTTAATTATTTAAAATTCGATGTGCATTTTTAGTTGTTTTATGTGATGTTTATCTATTTTAAATTAGTTTATTTTTAGAATTAATTTTTAACTTTGATGTTCAAATATTTAAATAGGATGAATTATTATTTAGCTGTGAAGTTTAGGAAATAGGCCAACACAAGATAAAAGCCCAAACAATCTGATTGACCCAAATAGGATTTACTTTAAACCAAAAAAAACCCGGTGCTACGAAATGTAATTGACCCGACGACATCTAATTGACCCGACGAAATCTGATTGACCCATCGAAGACACCTTTTCTGGCAAAAATAGGCTAAACCCGCAAAATCACCTTTTCCGACGTTACAAAATTGAGCGAAAACGTCGTTCTTCTCCAGCGCAGTTGGTGAAATCCTGTCGTTTTGCAACCAACTTTGCTGGGGATTGACGAAATCCTTCTGGATCACCACAAATCACCAGGAAGTGGAACCGTCTAGTGCCGTCGCGGTTGAACCCGATCCGTCGCGAGGATGGCTACGACGATTGCGCTGCCTAGCATCGCGACGGGACGACGGCAGAGATAATGAGGAATCCACTAAAGAAGCGAAGGAGAAGCTCCCAGGTGGCGGCTATGGAAGAATCCGACGAACGAGGGAAGGAGGAACTTGACAACGGAGGGTGTTCGGTTGAAGGGGGGAGGTGGAAGAGGGAGGCGGACGGGGAGGTGCTAGGGTTTGCATGAGAGGGAGGGAGACATAGCATGTGTTCTATTTTATGAAATTGCATACTATTCCATGCGTTTCATTACTAATTATAATATATACCCCGAGATATAAATATTTCAAAATTAGCCCCCAAATTTGATTTGTCATTACCATATTTTTACTTTTTCCCTGGTCTTACAGTAAGAAGCTCTCGCATGATACAAACTGTTTTCTAAAATTTCATGATAAAAATGACTGAAAATTGATTGAATAATCAAAAACTAAAAATTTTACATAATTCAATGATAAAAAATGGAGTATTCTCAAAAGAAAAACCGACCTTTGGACCCATAGAAGTGGAGGGCACACACAGTGATGGTGTGGAATGTGAAGAAGTTATACTTTCTGATATACCATTCATGCATGTACACCCACCTTTTTCATTAATCTTGATGTTTAATTCAAACTCTGCTAAAATTGCAGACTCCACTACAAAACATATTATGAACCTCACCGGAAAAAAAACCATTTTCCCAGTAATTGGAATAGGTCGGCATTGCCAACATTATTAAAAACATGAGGTCCATACACCGACCCTCAAAATAAAGTTGCCTCCACTATCCACCCCCATACTTCTATAAATTTACATCCACATCCTCATCCTCAGTTCACTTCAAATTCCCAGTTACAAAATCCCACATCCATTCACAAGCACATCTTACAATTTTCAATCAACTTGTGTGGAATCGAACTCGAATATTTGCCATTTTTTCCCTTGTGGTCACATAGCGAAAGCTACTCGAACTCGACTCGACGTCCTGTAATCGTGGGGTGCCTTAACTCTACGAGCCCTATGATCTGAATAGTGACAGAATGAGTTAGAGTTCCATTCCTCGAATGTTCTTTTTTGAGTTCAAGCATGCTTGTCTGAACAACCTAGTCAATACTCAATAGAGACATTTGCATGCTAAACAAGTAGCCCATTTCACTTTTTCTTCCTATACTCTTTCCCTATAAAATTTTATAGCCTTTCCCTCTTGTTTTCTGGACCGAGAAAAAGCCTGTTGTGTTTCATTGTTCTGATGGCCGTCTGCAAAACCCTAATATTTGTTTCTTGCATAGTATTCTTCCTTTCATCTGTCGAAACCAGGCTTTTCTTTTCCACCTATTTTGATCATCACCCAAAAGCTCCAGAGCCGCATTTTCGTCTGCTCTCTCAGATTTCAGTTGTTCCTTCTCCGGCACCCGAGTTTTCGCCAGCTCCCACTACTTCTCCTGTTGTTACTGATCATTCTCATTCCCCGCTTCGAGCGCCGGAGTTTTCTCCACCTCCACCGGAGTCCATTTCTCATGCAAAGCCTCCGGCTTTGCAGCCAATCTTCGATGTTTTGTCCTATGGGGCTGTGGGAGATGGCGTCGCGGATGATACATCAGCCTTCAAGATGGCTTGGGATGATGCTTGCCATGCTGATGAATCTGGGATTCTGTTGGTTCCCAATCATCACACTTTTATGATTCAGTCCACCATTTTCACAGGGCCATGCAAAAATCCAGTGGTTTTTCAGGTAACAGTTCAGACATTATTACAAACACGACTCTGATTATGTAAATCGCACGTTTTGACAACGTTGTTTATGTTGTTAAATGTTACAGATTGAAGGAACGGTTGTGCCACCCGATGGGCCGGTTTCGTGGCCAAAGAGTAACAGCAAGAAGCAATGGCTGGTGTTCTACAGAATCAATGGAATGTTGATGCAAGGTGGTGGAATGATAGATGGAAGAGGGGAGAAGTGGTGGAATCTTCCCTGCAAACCACACAAAGTACAGTTTCTTTTCTACTTGTGCAATCTTCTTTTGGCTTATTCTACACTTTTGGTTTAATTAACTTGTTAATTCACCTTTTGTCTACTTATACAACTAACTAGTTTGTTTTACTTTTAATCATGACGTAACAGGGACAAAATGGTACCACTCTACCTGGCCCTTGTGATAGTCCAGTGGTAAGAAAAGAAAGATACACATAAATATATGCAACACAAAAAATGGAATTAGTATATCTAAAATGGATGAAATTTGTTGCAGACAATGAGGTTTTTCTTGTCCAAGAATTTGACTGTCCAAGGAATAAGAGTCAGAAACAGTCCTCAGTTCCACTTCCGGTTTGATACATGCCAAGGTGTTCACATCTACTCCCTTAATATAAAATCTCCGGCCCTAAGTCCGAACACTGATGGTATCCATTTAGAGAACACGACAGATGTCAGAATTTACAACACGATTATTTACAACGGTATGCAATACTTCCTCCGTCTCCGAATAAATTTGATTTTTGACTTGAAAATAGTACCACCAACACATGTATCATAACTAGAGCACACTTTCTCTTATGTAGGATAACTTTTGTTTTTCTTTTCATTGTGTTGTGCTCTTTAAAATTTAGAGAGGTCCTAGTTTGGGACCTATGATGAATTTCTATTGCATGCTCTTAATATTGGTTGGTCCTTTTTCTGCATATATAGGCGATGACTGTGTATCAATTGGTGCTGGTTGCCATAATGTAGACATAAGGAACATAACTTGTGGGCCCAGTCATGGAATCAGGTACGTATAAAATTATAAATACAATACTCATTTTCTCCAAAGTCCATTTCCACCATATCTTAATTCCCCTCTTTTTTGAAGTACCAATAAAGGAGAAAAAAACAAAGTAATTAAACTAGAAAACATCAATATAGTACTCCTCCTAAGCGTGCGATATGTTATGGCACCATTATAGTCACCTTTTCAACTACCTCTAGTGACTCAATTCTCATCCTCTAGTGACAAAATTGATGAGAATGACAAAAATAAAAAAGAGGGCAAAATAGTATGTTTCATCCCAGTCAAATCTGCACAAAATCTTTTTTTCAATCAAAGTTGTCGAACTTTATCCGTAACTACTCATATTTGCGGTCAAACAAATTTGTTGAACACCATGAAAAACGTTCTATGCAAGTTTGGCTGGACGGACTAGGAGTACATGAATCATTAATTTGTCTTGTATTTATTGATGAACCATTATAAATCAGAAATGAATTAAACAACTCTTCCTTTCAACTTAACTGCAATCCAATCGTCTCATTTTCAGCATCGGCAGCCTAGGCAGCCGGAACTCAAAGGCATGCGTCTCCAACATCTCCGTCACCAACTCCGAGATCCGGCACTCCGACAACGGGGTCAGGATCAAGACGTGGCAGGGCGGATTCGGGTCAGTATCTCAGATCACCTTCACGAACATCGTGATGGACACGGTCCGGAACCCGATCATCATCGACCAATACTACTGCAACACCAAGGCCTGCAAGAACCAGACCTCCGCCGTCTCCATCTCCGACATCTTCTACGGCAACATCAAGGGCACCTACGACGTTCGCAGCCCCCCGATGCGGCTCGCCTGCTCCGACGCCGTCCCGTGCACCAACCTCACCATCTCCGATGTGGAGCTGTACCCGGCACAGGGGGTGAGGTTCATGGACGCTTACTGCTGGAAGGCGTACGGCGCGTTGATGACGGCGACGATCCCGCCGGTGTTTTGCCTCCGGGAAGGGGTGCCGGACGCTTTGCCGCCTAATGATGGGATTAATCAGTGCTGATCTTAGTGTTTAGTTTATTAAAAGTGGAGTGATTACTGATTAGAGCATGCATGCAATATAGTAGTATGATATAGGAGTGTTTGACTGATTTTAATGTATATTGTATATGGTATAATGTATAATGTATAATGTATAATGTATAATGTATAATGTATTAGTGTTTTTTCCCCTTCCTATAAGTGTCTCAAAAAAGTGAAGGGAAAAAAGACACAGTATGTGTTATTTTAAAATTTATAGAATCATAATGCATGAAAAGAAATTATTAGTATTGACTCCATCCCACCCATTTCTTCACCGTTTTTATTAACTTTCTAATGACATATTTGACCATTGATAATTTTAATTACATATACTAATGATGTATCAAAAATTGATATTTAAAAGATATATAATACGAGTAATCTAACAATATCTCACATGATAACATTGATGCTTAATTATATACTAACTAAAATTTATGATCAAACGCACTTTAGAAAGTTGATCAAAAAAGTGTGCAAAAATGACTTGAACGGGAGTACTCATATTGAGGCATGCATTCAATGAAAAGTTAACCCTTGACGGAAAAAACTTTTTTAGCTCAAATCATTAGAAAATTAATGAATGTTAGAACAATGATAAAAAATGGAAGAAATGAAGACACATTTGAGGTGATGAAACAATACAATTTTTCTGATTTTTCATTCTCCTATTTATAGATTACAAAATGACTTAGAAATTATTCCTACACTAATGAAGAGCCATACTACAAGCTTCCAACCTCTATAACCTCCTACTATAACTAGCTAGCACTAACTCTAATAATGAAAGCTAAACAATGTGTCTTATTTCATGCTTGTAACTTCTTCAACCACCCACCACTACTAACTAGCACTAAAGGTTATTATTGCAAGATTTTATATTTTTCAACCTCCTGTCACTAAAGTCTTTCCTTATTTCATAACTCATGTAACTTATATAACCTTTAACTAGCACTAAGTATTAATAATAACAATAATCACTAACTATGCAACATGGTTAACTCAACAATAAACACGCTTGAAATTAAAAATTACAATGGATAAAAGATGTACTCTCCTAAAATTTATATATATTATACGTAATTTTTCCAGAGTTTATAGAGATCGTAAGTTTAAATTAATATATAAGTGGTGGTATTGTTTTGTGCATGTAAGTTTTTTATTTATTTGTGGCAGTGTATACTTCCTCCGTCTCACTGATAATGACATATTTACTTTTTTTACGATGTTCAATGATTATGTTTGACCGTCAATATCTCTAGATATATATACCAATTTCGGATAAAAAAATTATATTTAAAAAATACATGTTAAGATGAATTCAACAATATGTCACATGATATATTTATTGTATACTCTCTCTGTCCCAGCTTAAGATGCACTTGTACTATTCATTTAGTCAAAATTGACTTATTTAAACTATAAAATTCTATTGATATATAAGTAAGTACATTATCATGTGACATAGTGTTAGATTCGTCTTAATGTGTATTTTCATAATATAATTTTTTTAGAATTTTTAATTGTACATAGTTAAAGATATTAATGATCAAACATTTTTTTAGTCAACTGTCAAAAGTCAAAGTGTGCAACTTAACCTGGTACGGAGGGAGTACATATTAATTTATATTTATAGTTAAAGTTTACTAAATTTGACTTTGAAAAAGTAAATATGTCATTACTAATGGGACGGAGAGAGTGTATTTTAAAATGTTAACTTTTCTTACACTACTATTATTAATTTAAGAAATTATACACTACTACAAAAAGAGTTATTGTAACACTTTTCTTGCAACACTTATTAAAAATGTTACAATAGCTTATAGAGTGTTACTTAAACCTTTATAAAGTATTACATAAATTTTGAAAATTGTTACCTAAAATTTGAAAAGTGTTGCATTAGATCTAATGTAACATCACCTAAGGCAATACTTGTAAAAGTGTTGCAATAGGTTCAACTTAGAATTATTAGCACATATTGCAACACTTTTACAAGTATTAGTTTATACTACCAGAAAATTTTCCATGTTAGTAAATGTTGTATGTTATTGTGTTGGGCAAATCAGAATTTGTGTCGTGTGTTCCACAATTCACTCATTTCTTCCCAAAAAGCCCCCCACTTTACTAAATATAAAATTTGTAGAACATGTGACAGAATTTGATTTGTCCAACATTTTAACATACAATATTTGTTAACATATAATTTTTTTTACTCACACTACAAACTAAGGCTAATGTAACACTTTCACTGCATCACTTATTAAAAATGTTACAATAGCTTATAAAGTGTTACTTAAAACTTTGAAAAGTGTTACGTATAAGTTGAAAAGTGTTATATAAATTTAAAAAGTGTTACGTTATATTTAATGTAACATCACCTAAGGTAATACTTGCAAAAATGTTGTAATAGATTCAACTTAGTATTATTAGTACCTGAAGTAACACTTTTGTAAGTATTAACTTAGGTGATGTTACATTATATCTATCGTAACACTTTTTAAATTTTAGGTAACACTTTTCAGTATTTATGTAGCACTTTTCAAAGATTTAAATAACACTTTGTAAGTTATTGTAACATTTAAAATAAGTGTTGCAAGGAAAGTGTCATGATAGCTCTAATTTGTAGTAGTATTAGGTGATGTTACATTAGATCTAATGCAACACTTTTTAAGATTTAGTTAACATTTTTCAAGGTTTATGTAACACTTTTCAAAGGTTTAAATAACAATTTATAATTCATTGTAATATTTTTAATAAATACTGCAAGAAAAGTGTTACGATAGTTTTATTTTGTAAGAGTGCTAGTTCATTGAAAATTATGAAAAGCAAATTTGAAAGAAGGAAGTATCACATATTCATGAAGGCTAGAGATGTCAGTATCTGACCCGAATCCGAAACCCGACACGTATCGAAACGACCGATTCAACCCAAAAACCGATTTAACCTGAGAGATTTCAACCCGAATCTAAGCCGACACGACCGAACTTCAATCTGAAACCTGATTATAACCTGAGAAATATTGACCCGACACGAACCCGACACGACCGAATTTAGCCCGAACCCGAATCCGACCTGAGAGCTATCAACC
>JAULKM010101607.1:0-10104 GCA_032355605.1 Rubia tinctorum | reverse complement strand
TCTGCACTAAAAATTATCTGAGGGTTATATTGACACTTATGTCAAGTAGGTAGGGTTATATTGGTATATATCCCTAGAAGAAATGTGGTGCTAAAGTGAACAAGTTACTAGTGCAGGAATAGGCTACGAAAGTTCCAATAGAAAGCGATCTCGCGTAAAAATTGAAGAAAAAAATACTTTCAAAGGAATCTTGAGGAGGGTTCCGAAGTCAGAACGTGTGTCACAAATGTTAGAAGGTGTCCTAACCATTGTGTAATGAGCTTAATTATGGCGATCAATTTGCCCCCCTTTATCTCTTTTCCCCTTATAGTCTCAATTATCAACCTTATTCTCAATCTTCAATCCCAGTTAAAAATAAATTGTCATTTCCACCACTACCGATAGATTGACAACAATCGCCAATCCCACCAGTCGCTACCACTCGATTGACAACCATCACCACTCACACTTAGAACCATCGCTTAATTGATAACCATCATCACTCTCACTAGTTGCTAGTGCTCGATTCACAACCATTGCCGCCATCACCACTCAATTCACCACCCATAGAGTCAACGCTCGATTCACCATCCAGTTATGACACCCATCCCTACCACCTGGTTTACAATTCAGCGCCACCACCACCTGGTTTACAATTCATGCACCATCCATAGTCACCTGTTTTGAAACTCATCGTTGCCGCTAGATTCATAACCTAGCACCACCACCACCGCTCAAAATTCGCTCATTGATGAAGGTTGACTGAAGGCAGGTTGGGTTAATTTCTTGGTTCTACTTGCAGAATTGGATTTTTTTGGATGATTGAAGAAAGTAGGGTGTTGTATTTTGGGTGCAGTTTGTAGGTGGTGGTGGTATTGATTCATAGATGTTAGTGTTGTTGGTGTTGATTCTTAAGGTGGTGGGGTTGCAGAAATGGTGTTAATTTTCTTCCGTTGCGACTACTGTTTTTTTAAATATAAAACATAAACCAGTTCCGAAATTGAAACTAATTTCTCCTCCGCGGTAAAATAACGATGTGCATCGGTAAAGTGATGCATGACTCCGCCGCCAGCGGTTCTGCTAAACCATCGTGGTAGAGGCAAAATAATCGCATTGAAAAGTACCCCACACTAGTGAGTGAAATTAGGTTTGTACATAATGAAACTCTAACACACAATCCCACGTACAAAGTATTGTTCACCGTACATACACAATCTATTAGGAAACAAGCTATTCCAATGTTATAAAATGTTATATCTTTACTAGCATTGGCATGTGTGCCTTAACTAATTAAAATATATAAATAAAAAATTTATATCAAAAGAGTCAAAGACCAATAACTATTTATTTATTATAAAGAATTTATATATACAGTAAGTGTGACTTTTGAAATTAAATTAAGTGAACCATTGTGTATGACAGATTATGCAAGACCCAGCAAGATCCATTGAAGATTGAATTGTACCCTTAGAGTGCAAGACTTGGTAGCCATACATAAGAAAAGCAAAACAAATAAAAGGTCCTCAGTACGAACCAAAATTAAATACACGGGCCAACAATACATCGAATGAAATAAATCCTACGCCACAACAAAATTCAGTTTATCAAGTTTTTTTTTGGGTAAAGTGAATTTATATCCTTGAGTTTTTTTGTTTAATGCACATATAATCTCCAGTTTTTTGAAAGTGCGCATATACCCATTACAATTTTTTAAAAGTGCACATATACCCCTCATGTGGCCGGAGATCACATTTGAAAAAATGAGAGGTATATGTGCATAAATAAAGAACTGAGAGTATCTGTGTACTTAAAAAAAATACATGTGCATTAAACAATGAATTATGGGGACACGAATGAGCTTGATTTTTTTTATTTATTTTTTGTTGAGATTCAGTTTACACAGTATTTAAACAGTGATCATGGGAAGATTATTTTTACAGTCAAATATGAACTGTCATATTCCCCTCAATTGTGAAAGCTGTCATGGCCATATGCAGTTAAAGATGAGGAGGGTAAGGGCATTTAATATTTAGAATTATGAGACACCCATAACCACAATTTCATTCCAAGCATGTTACAAATTGACTCCAATTTTTCATACAAGACTATTAAATTTTATTAATGTAAACGTTACAAATTAAATTAAACTAATTTTATATTCTATCTGTTTTCTTATAATTGTCATATTTCTATTTGGACTTTGGACTTTTTTCCAAGTTGAAGAATAGTGTGTGGATGAAATTGAGTGGAAATAATGGAAAGATTAATGAATGGATGAAAATAATATTTTTCTTTTGCCCGGAAAGGAAATACGACACATTTTGAAAAACATACTAAATAAGAAAGCGTGTCGGTTATAAGAAAAGTGAGATGCTATATATAAAATTTTATTTCTAAACTTATTTTAGATATAAAGATAGATTTGTTTTTTAGATAACATAAGGAGAGAGACATGTAAAGTACTCTTTAAGATAGTTAACGACGTTTGATTAATCCTAAACAAGAAAGGGGGAAATAGAAAACGTGTTTGCCTTTATTGCTTAAACGACACCAATAAACAAAATCACATGACTAATTAGCAAATGAAACAAAGTACAACGTATATTGATCTTGCATGCATGAATCCTGATACAAACCCTAAATTATCAAGAACTAATAACCTACACAAATATGTATAAATCTCATTACATACATAATGAATTCAGAATATGAATTGTATATCGAAAACAATGAAAGTTGTGAATATTTCAGACATCCAAATCAACAGCAAAAAAAAAAAACACACACTGAGAAGATATCACTATTAGTAAATAGTGTTGAATTAGGGCACAATTAGGGCACAACGTAGTCTTCTGGGACGGTAAACGTGTTAGGATCTTCATCATTAATCCAACCAAATTTCTCCAAAAAAGGATTAGCTAGGGTTTGGGGTGGGTAATCATCAATGCAATCTTTCCAAGCATTTTCTCCATTGAGGTTCCTTACAACCTCCCATAAACAGCTGTTGCATTTAAATCCAGCTCCAAAGCTAATCATAAAAACCCTATCACCTTTCTTCAACCTCTTTTTTGCCTCCATGTAGCCCAAAACATACCACAAGCTACTCGCCGACGTGTTCCCCCACCGATGCAATGTCATTCTAGCCGGTTCCAAATCGTACTCGCTGAGATTCAGACTCTGGCCGATCCCATCGATAACCGCCTTTCCACCGGTGTGGAGGCAGAAATGATCGACCCCAGTTCGAAAATTGATGACCTCCTTCTTGGTGCTAGTGCCAACACCACCTTGACCTAATTTTTCGTTAGTGAAACTTTTTGCAACCATTTTTTTCACAAATGTGACCACTGCAAATCGGAGTAGCTCCCTCACCGGGAGGATTTTAGGCGCGATTTCCTTCAAATTATCGACAAATGCACGTGTCGCAGATTTTGGTAGGGATTTTCCGAGATGGAACCCTATCCTCCCCTCGTCGTCCTCTGTCTGGATGCAGCATCCGTAGGCCTCGTCCCTAGCCCCGTGGTGAGTTCTCACCAAACATTTCAACTTGAACATGGCCTTGCTTTTCAATGATGGCTTATTAGTCAATAGAATCGCACAACCACCCGATCTAAACAAGCAATTCGCTAGTATCATCGATTTATCCTTGCCTGAATACCAATTCGGGGTTAAGGACTCCGAAGTGATAATTAGGGCAACCTGATTCTTCTTAGCCTTGAAAATGTTCTTCACTACCGAAAGCGATATGAGGCTTGCGCTACAACCCATTCCGGCTAGGTTATAGGCCTTCACATCATTCCTCATCTTGTAACGGTTGATTATCCGGCTGGCAAGCGATGGAACAACCGCCATCATCGATACATTCACCACGAGCACATCGACCTGAGACGGGGAAACCCCGTTTCTCTTCAACACCTTGTCGATGCTATCGAAGAAAAACTCCTCCATCTCCACCACTGCGTCTTCGAGAGTCGGGCATTCCTCCCGTCCCTCAAAGATCATCCTCGGTGCGTAGGTTTGCTCCCCGATGCCAGAGCTCACCACCGCCTTCAACAGGAACTTGTACTCGAGGATTCCGAGGTTCTTGTTCCTTAGGATGGCCTCCCCGGAGTGCTTGGAGGTCATCTTCCGATCATCAGCCGGTTTGTGGCACTCGTAGTCGAGGATGTAGCAATCCCGGTGCCTTTTCTGGTCGATGAACTTGTGGATGAAGAGGGAAAGGTATATCAAAGGAAGGCTATATAGTAACAACATGGAAAGATTATATTCCATGGGAAAAGAGATTGAAATGAGGGTTTTTGATGTATTTTTTTGGGATGATGAGAAGTTTTAAGCCAAATTTGATGGGAATGAAATAAAAAGAAGAAGGAAAATTATAAGGAGACAGAAGAAGATGGATTTAAACACATGTAACCGTGCTTCAAAAACCAAGCCACCTCAATTTATGTTTGATCCCGGTGAGTGATATATATACCTATAAATGTTATTTTAGCTTCAATAATATTAATAATACAGCCGTATGAATAATTGGCTATCTCGTAATCTTTGTATTATTGGCTCATTAATTACCACTATGTGTAGTATGGCTCAGTGCAATTTGTTTATTACTTTGGTTTGACTAATGTACTCTATATATTTCGCCCGATCTGACTGAATCGAATGTTGAACTGAATTAAACTAGGATTAAATAGATTGAAAATAGTAATCTGGGTTGAACTAAACTGAAATGAACCATAGTTAACTAAAAAAGCATGAACTAGTTATGCCACAAGCTAACTCAGTTTCTTGAAGTGATGTTGTAAAATGACAAGAGTTCTAATTTTAAATTCTAACTTTGATCACGTAGTCAACTAGTTGATTCATCGCCATTTATGATGCATTATTGCGATGATGAAATTTCAATTCGGTTCATTGAGAGCAATAATGTGTAAATATTTTATTATTTCCCTAGTCAAGAAATTAGGTGTATATGACTTCTAGAAATCATGAATCTGTACCTTCTAATGAAGGTTATTATTTTGTCAGCATTTAGGCCCTCTTTTCCTGATATTATCTAGATTTTATCTTTGTTCAATTCATTTCAATTCTGTTCATTATAAATTTATATTGATAAAATTTTACTTAATTTAGTTTTACATTACTATTTTAGTTGAGTTCAGATCGGATCGGATTAAATCTGATCAGTTCAGATCGGATCAGAGATCAGATCAGTTCAGATCGAATCAGAGATCAGATCAGATCAGATCGGATAAATGTACGTAAGTAAAGTCTGTGTGTAATTACTTTTCTACTTGTGCATGTGTGGTATTTAAGAATGGGTGAGAGAGGTAGATGGCATCTATTATGGACCGTTGAAATTTGAAGGCATTGGGTGAAGACAGACCTTTTCATGTTTTAATTGAGATCATCCATGTTTGGATCATAATGCATACTTTCTGCTTTCTATATTTAGAATTTCTATAAAGTGCATAAGGTAAACATTCATTACACGTATATGAAGCTAAATCACGTTGATTGATGTATAGTTGAGGTTTTTGTTTGGTTCATGTTGTCCAACAGAGTTCATTTTGGTCGTTGATTTTGAATTTTGAGTTTTTATTGATCTTGATATGAAACTATAAATCATAAGTTGTAGTAAATAGAAGGTTGGATGACAAAATTCTAACCGGGATCATAAAGTTGATTTTCAAATAATTTCTTTCAAAACTAGAAAAATTAAAGGAAGATAAAGTTGGGTATATGACCGTCTCATAATAAAAGTAGTGTATTCGAAATAAAATAATATAAAGTTTGGAATATAAGGTAGGGTTTTTAGGTGTAATATTATGTTTGATAGTGTGCGTAAATAAATGGAAAAGCTCAAAAAATATTGTGGGCCAATGATTCAAGTCAGAAAATTATGCGGGTTGTATTTCCTTCCCATGCTCGTGCGATTGGCGTGCTTTAGAACCGTATATAACATGGGCGGGTGTACATGGGGCTGGAAGCCTTTGGGATAAAAATTAATGAGAGTAATTTTTGGGGAAAAAATTCCTATCCGTCCCCCCTTGATACCTCGGTGAAAAGTTTGGTTTTTTTCCTCCTACCAGTGCCCGCCATGTATACACATTTTCTGACTCCGCCCCAGCATATGATGTTACAATTGTCATACTTCATATTTCAACCACATGTGATATTTAAATTAGCCATGTAGAAGGAAGATTGAAATGAGAATATTAAAGATACTAAATAAAAGAAGTGAGATCAATTTATGTTCAATTGTGATGGGAGAAAAGTGTACTCTTGTGAAAATAAAATTTGAGATGACTCTAAAAAAAAAGAGTGACGAAAAGGGTTGTGTAATATCATCATGAAATTGGTATTAAATTATTAATGCGTGCGTTATTCACCAGAGGTGTGGGGAACTAGGTATGGGGTCAAATTAGGAGAGACTACCGCGTGGACCATAGTCCACAGAAATATATACGGACTCCCCGCCAATACAAAATTGAGTTCAAATTCATTCTGTTTTTCTTCCTCCCTCCCCCAGTTTTGGCATATTTTTTTGTCAAAATTTTCAAACCATGTTTGACCATAAATAACTTTAAGAAAAAAATGCTTTTATAACCCTACCTACTTGACATAGGTGCCAATATAACCTTTTGATAACTGAAAGTGCAGATATAACCCTACATAGTTGATGTAAGTGTCAATATAACCCTATAAGTGGTTCGACGGTGGTCCGGCAAAAATCCAGTGTCCGGTGGTGGTCTGGCGGCGGTCCGCCGGAAATGGGGCCTGAGGGTTATATTGGCACTTACATCAACTAGGTAGGGTTATATCTGTACTAAAAATTATCTTAGGGTTATATTGACACTTATGTCAAGTAGGTAGGATTATATTGGTATATATCCCAAATGATATATACAAAACCAATCAGAAAGGATATTCATTTCTTAACCTGATTTTAATTCATTTAATATTCTATTACCCCCTCAAGCAAAGCGTGAGACTTGTCGCGACGCACAACTTGGACCGTAGGAACTCAAACTGAGTACGAGGTAAACCCTTTGTAAAGATGTCAGCAAGTTGTTGATTATTAGGAACATAAGCAACCTTGAACTTTCCAGAAGATACCATCTCACGTACAAAATGATAATCAATATCAATGTGCTTGACTCTCTTGTGCGAAATCAGATTCTGAGCAAGAAAGAGAGCACTATTATTATCACACAGCAAAACAGGTGGGGCACTCACAGTGAAGCGCAAATCCCGAAGTAAATTCATCAACCAAACTAGTTCCGTAGTAGTATTGGTCATAGCCCGGTATTCTGATTCTGAACTGGAACGAGAGACCGTATGTTATTTTTTAGCACTCCATGAAACGAGGTTGCCACCAAGAAAAATGGCATAACCATAAGTAGATCTACGAGTCTCAATACAACGATTCCAACCAGCATCAGAATAACCCAAAACTGGCAAAACAGAGGAATTCTTGCGAAACTGAAGTCCATAATGCATTGTACCACAGACATAACGCAGAATTCGAGTGACAGCTTGGTAATGGTCATCAGTAGGAGCCTGCATATACTAACTGTCCGTGTTCACAGCATAAGAAATGTCGGGACGCGTAATGGATAAATAGTGTAGTGCACCAACCAAAGAGCGGTAAAGAGTGGGATTTCCGAATGGCTTACCGGAAGTACTTGAAAGCTGCAAAAAAACTACAAAAGGTATAGCTTCTGGCACGGAGTCTTGCATTTAGACGTGCAATAAAATGTCCTTGGCATATCTGGTTTGGCCAAGGAATAAGCCTTCTGAAGTTCGTACAACCTTCAAACCTAAAAAAATACTGTAAAATGCCAAGATCGGTGATCTTAATTAAACTCTTGATAAACGCAAGCAATAAACTTCTTGATGAGATGACCATCATTCCCGGTTAGAATAATGTCATCAACATAAACCAACAAATAAAGTAAAGAGACACCTTGGGAAAATACAAATAAGGAGGTATCCGCAAAATTGCATACAAAACCCAGGCCAGCAAAAAAAGAACTAAATCTTTGAAACCAAGCACAGGGAGCTTGTTTCAAACCATAAATGACCTTGTGCAAACAACAAACATAATCAGGGCGCATAGGATCTTTGTAACTAGAAGGATATTCCATGTAAACCGGGGAGTCAAGAACACCATTTAAAATGCATTCTTCACATCAAGCTGTCGTAACGGCCAATTACGAGTGACAACAAGAGACAAAATAGTACGAACAGTAGATGCTTTCACCACCGGGCGGAATGTATGATCAAAATCAAAACCAGGTAACTGTAAAAAAACCTTGAGCAACTAACCTGGCCTTGTGCCGATTGAGTGAGTCATCAGACTTGTACTTTAAATGATGCACCCATTTAGAGCCAACAACATTGACACGAGGAGGTCGGGGAACCAGCTCCCATGTATGCTGAGCACGCAAAACAGCCATCTCAGAATCCATTGCTGCAACCCAGTCTGGATCCTTGATAGCAGAACGATGACTACGAGGCCCAGTCTTTGTAAATAAGGCTCTCAATAAACCAGAAATGTCATAAGCAGAAAAATCATTGAACCGTAAAGATCCAGTTTGTAGCCATCAGATGCCGGGAAGAGGGACCCGGAGCTGGAGATGATTCCGAGGAACGGAGCGCGACACTTGAGGCAAATGTCGAGGATGGAAGCGCTAAAGAAAGTGGACTCGGCGGGATAACTGATTGAGCTGGAGGCATCAGACTTGTGGTGCATGTCGTCAATGTGCGGCCGGCACGAGAAACTGATGCGCAGCCAGGGTGGTTGGCGCGGGGATCGACGACGGCTGCATCGTCTAATCTGCTGGAGACACTGGTTGTTGTTGATCATACTGTTGGTCACCTTGTGGCAGACAAACACACTTTTCTGAAGAACCCTGAGCTTCCGGTGAAATCTGAAAATTCAAATCCTCCGGAATAATGGGTGATTCTGAAGGAGCAGATGACTCAAACACCTCCGATAGAACTGACGAAGGCACTAAAAAGCTGAAACATCAAGTGATGATGAATCTGTACCAGTACCAGTACGGGAAGTTGGAAAAAATGTCTCATCAAAATGAGCATGGCAAGTGATATACTTCTTCTTTGTGAGAGGATCAAGACAGCGATAATCCTTGCATTGTGAACTGTACCCCAAAAATATACAAGACATACTCTGAGAGGCCAATTTATGAGCAACATATGGCCTCAAATAAGGGAAAACATGACAACCAAATGGATGAAAGTTGGAGTAGTCTGACATAGTACCAAAAATAATGGAGAGAAGAGATTGACCAGATAAAACCGGAGTGGGAAGTATATTAATGATGTAGACTACTATGGAAAAAGCATCATACCAAAATGAATGATGAAGGCCAGAATGATAGAGCATTGACAAACCAATCTCTGTAATATGACGATGTTTCCTCTCTGCGCGACCATTTTGCTCTGGAGTGTAAGGACATGAAAGTTGATGACGAATGCCCTTAGACTCAAAATGAGTTCGCATGCGATGATTCACAAACTAGGTTCCACCATCACTATGAAAAACTTTAATGGTGGTAGAAAATTGATTCTCAACAAAAGCTTCAAATTGCATAAAACCTCCACAAAATCAGACTTGTGTCGTAGATGATACAACTAAGTAAACCGAGAGTGATCATCAATAAAATGACATAATAAAGGTACCCGACACGAGAGACAACAGGTGATGATCCCCAAAGATCACAATGAACTAAATCAAGTATGTGTGGTGCACATATTAAATTATCATTGAAATAAAGACATTTGCCTTTAGCCATCTCACAGGCGGCAAAAAAATGAGACTTAGACAGCAAACTAGTAACTGACAAACATCCAGACTTGCTCAAAGACGAAATAATATCGTGAGGCACATGACCCGGTCGACTATGCCAAAGTTCAAAAGATACTTTGGAGGCACTTGATGCAACAAAGGCAAAGAAAGCAGCACCACCATAATCCAAAACATATAAGCCATGATCAAGATGACATTTGCCAATAATATCTCTAGTAAACTTGTTTGAAATAGTGAAGGAAGAATCATCAAAACAAATAACAACATTCATATCCCGAGTCAACTTGCTAATAGAC
>JAULKM010101606.1:0-10106 GCA_032355605.1 Rubia tinctorum | reverse complement strand
GCTCTCAACTCTAATAATAGGAATTCAAGGTAAAATAGAGTCTTCAAAGCATAAAAGTACACCAAAATGAGTACAAAGGGATCCCAAAATCACGGTATAAAATGGACGCATCACCCGCGCCAGGTGACGCGGTGTCAAGGGTCTCCCTTTTTGGGTCAGGAGAACCATGAAAAGATCAGTGCTAGAACAAAAAGACTCTTCCTAGAATCCACAGATATCGCACTGAACGGGTGGCTGGATAGCACACTAGGCCTTTCGTGGGACGTGGAGCTCTAGGCCAAACCAGATAGGAGCAGCAAACACAAACACTTGAATAGAGTGTCCCCACGGTTGTACTTAGGACGCAATACAAGTAGAAACCAACGAATTGGTGGAGCAAAAGCTCAATCTTGTTTATATTGCAAAATAGGTAACTGGGTGTGAAGTTCATTACTCCACATATATATTGTACGGAAGTAATTGGAAGTACCAGGTACAAGAACAAAAAGAGGTAAAAGCTAAAAGGGCTCGCAGGTCCTATGCCTATTAGCCACTTGGGACTAGAAATAGAAAAAAGTAACTTACAAGCACTAAAAGACTATCTATTACAAGGAGCTTGGACCAAGAGTCTTCTTAGCACTGTGTTGAGCGGGTCAACCCGTAATAGGGAAGGGACAAAGGACCAAGGAGCTTGGACCAAGGTATCCCCGTAACATCCTTCCCCTCCTATTTTGGCATTGCCTTCAGTATCGTAGAATCTTCAAAAGCATCAAGAAGCAGCTAAAATGCCTGGAGGTTTCTCGCCAACTCCCATGTATTTTCTTCGTCGCTGCATCCCTACCACTTAACCAAGCATTCTTTTTGGTTCTTATGTGCCTGGTACAGATCTCAAACTTGGAGAATGCTTTCCGCAATTATTTTTCCTCAAGCTGGGATGTTGAACTCCGCCCTCTGCAGTTCACCCCTTCTAGGGTCATTTACGTCCTCATGATAATGTTTTAAGAGGCTCACATGAAGTACCGAATGGGTTTTCCACCAATCGGGGGCTTTCACCTTGTTAGCTACCTTGCCAACTCTCTTGATGATCGTCACAGGGCCGATGTAATTCCTCATGAGTTGAGGATCCCTATTACGAATGGCTTTGCTTTGATGCTGGCTCGGCACTTTCACCAACACTCGATCTCCAACTTGGAACTACGCGAAACGATGGTTTTTTTACATGTTTCTTCATACGTGCAACCTCCTTTTTTAGGACACTCTTAGCAATGTCTACGTTCTATTTACAAATCTATGAGAAAATATTGTCCCTGGGGACTTTGGATTGCACAAAAATATGCTCATGAAGTGTCGAAGGTACTCCTCGAACATACTGTTGAACCGCTTGGTTTATCCATCTGATTCTGGGTTAGTTGTGCTGCTCATGTTCAGTTTTGACCTAAGGATCTTGAAGAACTCGGTTCAAAAGTGCCTAGTGATGCGAGAGTCGCAATCGCTGAAATTATCCCTATGTAATACCCAATACTTGACAATGTGCTTGAAAAAAAACTGAGCTGTCTCTTCCGTCGAAATATATTGGGGTGCAGGGATAAAGGTGGAATACTTCGAGAACCGGTCCATTATCACTAGGATTGTTACAAGGTCTCTAAATTTTGGTAATTTAGTGATGTAGTCCATGAAGGCACTCTCCTAAGAATGATTGGGAACTGGTAAAGGTTCCAGTAGCCCTTTCTTCGTCTAATGTTCCAGCTTGTCCTGCTTGCAGATTAGACAAGTCCGAACGAACTGGTCCACGTCCTCCTCGATGGACGGCCAGTAATACCCACTTTGCACTAAGGCCAAGGTCCACTCCATCCTCGGATGCCCCACCCACACCGTGTCATGAAACTACTTCATAATGGTCTTCCTTAGCTCCCCACTCTTAGGAACATACACTGGGTGTTTCTGGGTACACCAGAGCCCATCCTCAAGCCAGAACTGCTTAGTCTTGACCTTTTTAGCCAACTAAATAAACTATGCAGCGACTCCATCCACTACTAGATTCCTCTGTATTCGATCCTTGATCCCAGTTAAAACTGCACTTCCCCACCTCACAGTTAAACGATGAACTACCGCCACTGGCTTTGCCGAATTAGGGCATCAACAACATGGTTTGTCCTTCACGTTAGGTACTCCAGGGTGAAATCAAACTCGGCCAGTAGTTCTTGCCACCTGGCTTACCAACTATTTAGCTTGGGCGGCATCAGGAAGTGTCTCACGGCCTTGTTTTCCGTTTTCACTACGAATAACACTCCCAGGAAATAGTGTCTCCAAAGATGTAGGCAATGAACAACCCCCAGTAGTTCCTTCTTATTTTCCGCATACCGCATCTCAGTACCACTTAGCTTCCTACTCTCATAGGGCACCGAGTGGCCATCTTGCATCAATACCCCTCAAAGCGTCAATACCCCTCCAAGCGTAAAGTCTGAGGTATCCGTATGCACTTCAAACGCCTTAGATAGACCAGGAAATGCCAACATTGGATCCAAGGACAAGGTTTCCTTCAGCCTTTCAAATGCATGTTGGCACGGATTATCCAACTTCTATGCCTTATCCTTTTTGAGCAACTCTGTGAGTGGTACGACTACCCTAGAATAATTATTCACAAAACGTAGATAGTAGTTGGCCATGCCAAGAAATAACCAAAGGCCTGGAACACTGCTTGGAGGTCTCCACCGTGTGATTACCTCCATTTTCTTGGGATCCATCCTTATCTTGCCCGACTCGATAATAAGTCCCAAGAAATCTATTCACTACTGCAAAAACAAATACTTCGAGGGCTTGGCATACAACTGGTTCTCCCATAACCTGGTAAGTACTTGTCATAAGTGCCCAAGGTGTTCCTTAAAGGTATTGATGTAGACCACTATGTTATCTAGGTAGAGCACCACAAACTTGTCCAAGAAATCCCTCAACACTTGGTTTATGAGAGTACAAAACGTATGACATAGCTAGTCAAAACAATCAATGATCAAGTGTATCGAGTAATGATTCTTGACCGTGATTTTTTTGACCGCCTTGTAGTCTACAGAGAACCACAATGACCCATCATGTTTCTTCTAGAAAAAAACCAGTGCTCCAAAAGGGGATTTTACTAGCACAACAATTCCACCTTCTAACATCTCCGTCAGTTGTTTCCTCAAATCTGCAAGCTCTAGCTGAGTGATCCAGTAAGGTGCACGAGCCAGTGGACTTGCTCCTGGGATCAACTTAATCTCATGGTCCACTTCCCGCTTGGACAGAAGTCTCTTGGGCAACTGATCTGGCATCATATCTTAAAACTCCCTTAGCAACCATTTAACGGAGGGATCCATTGGTCCCGATTGTCCCTCAAGCTCCTCCCAACACAGGTGGTACACAAATCTCTCCTCATTCCATCCAAGTCCCTTCTTGAACTGCATGGCCGAAATATGGTTCTCCTCGCATCTTCCAGGTAGCGCTTGAATCATACATGGGTTATCGTCCATTACAATCAGCTTGTTCCCTTAAGGATATATTGCAATTTGCACATCCCGCAAGAAGTCTAAGCCAAGGATAAGCTTGAAGTCATCTATCTTTACGGCATGGAAACTTGTGTGGCCCACGAACTTTTCTGCCTTAACATTTCACGTTTGCGTCACCGCAACAATGGGTTGTATTATGGAATTAACCACTGTTACCCTTCTAGTTGATTACTCTAAAACGAGACGCAGCCATTCTACCTCGGATTCGACCATGTGGCTGTGCCAGAATCCTATGTCAACAATGGCCCGTATGGGTTTTCTATACATCGAGAGATCCACATACATCAGGCCCTGATTCTTGTTTTTCATTGGTTGTACCCTTTCTATCTCATCCTCAATTAAGGAAACTGCTAGTTTACATACTGAATAGATGTTGCTTGGCCTCCCACTCGGCCAAAGCTCGGTTCACCTTTTCTTGGAATGATAGAGGAGCTATTGTTGTCACACCCATCAAAGTATTTCAATAATCTCTAATGGCCCCCATTGGTTCAAACTCTTCCCCATCCTGATTTCCTTGGCTATGCCCACCCGAAGACCCAGCCGCTTGGGCAGAGTCTAATATTACTACTTATAAGTCGCTCACAAACACCATTTTGTCCCTTACTAAGCGCGGTCCCTTGCACAAGTAGCACCCAGTGAACTTTGACTATCCACTTGAGTTGTTTCTTGAGCTCGACCTCTGTCCACCAACTTACACCAAGTTGCAGACTTTTCACTATGTTGCCCCCTGCTCCAGGGCTTCTCGGGCTTACCGCACTCCTTTTGACATTCAGTGCACCCTTACCAACCTTACCACCAATCTTTGGGGCATTAGTACCTCCCGACCTTGATTATTTTCGAGAGTCCTCATGAAAATGCATCAGGCCTTTTGCAAAGACCACCACCTTATCATAACTCCGCACCCTGGCGCGTTGGAGCTCCAGTCTTACCCATGCCTTGAGCCCGTGCTTAAAGTCATGTAGTTTTTAATCTTTTTGATAAATTGGGAGGTGCAGCAAGAGGGCTCGGAAGTGTTGCACATACTCCCAAACGGTACTCGTGTGCTGCCGAGCTTTGAGTTTTAGGAGGGCCTATTCCTTCACATTGTGTGGGTAGAAATAATGTTTCACTATGTCCTTCATTTGTTCCCATGACTCCAAAAGAACCGTCCCCTACACTACATTTGCCTTCACCGAACGCCATTACAACTTTGCATCTCCATATAGATACGCAGCTGCTGTAAACAACCGAGTGGGATCATCTTCAATGTTTGTCACATCAAAGTATTCCTCCATGTCTAATATGTAGTTTTCCAACAACTTAGCATCTCATTCCCCCTTGTGTACCTTTGGCTCCTGCACCTTTTGACTCGCAAGTAGCCTCCCTGCCTGGGCAGCACTGCCCCATCTATTAGGTTAGCAAAAGCTCTTGAAAGTACCATCACATAGGTCTTCAAGTACTCAATGGAGGCTCTCAACACCATCCGTTAATCCTGAGCTAAGGCCTGTGTTGCCTTCCACTCGTAATTTTCCTCCATATTATTTGTTGTGACTTCCATTAGGATTCGGACCTCCTGATGAGCAATTTCAAGCTCTCTGCTTATGTTCGCGACATCGCGCTCGGACGAGTCGACCTTTTACTCCAAGGCCTTGAGTCGTTCCCTGTTGGATCTCATGGTATTACTCGTATCTCCCACATATTCTTCCATTTTAGTCTTTCTTTCTTTAATTGTAATTTTGAATTTTTCTGCACCTCAGAGATATTGTGGCTCTGATACCAACTATCACGGGTCTCCCCTCTTGGGTTAGGATAACCGTGAAGAGATCAATTCTAGAATGCAAAGACTCTACCTAGACTCCACAGACGTTGCACTTAGCGGGTGGCTGGATAGCACACAAGGCCTTCAGAGGGACATGGAGCTCTAGGACAAATCGGAATGGAGAAGCAAGCTAAAACACTCAAATAAAGTGTCCACACTGTTGTACATTAGACGCAATACAATTAGAAACCAATGACTTGATGGAGCGAAAGGTCAATCTAGCTTATATTGCAAAACAGGTAATCGGGTGTAAAGTTCATTACTCCTCATATATGTTGTTCAGAAGTAATTGGAATTACCAGTACAAGAACAAAAATGGTAAAAGCTAATAGGCTCACAGGACCTATGCCTCATAGCCGCCTGGAACTAGAACTTATAACAAGTAATTTACAAGCACTGAAAGACTATCTATTACAAGGAGCTTAGAGCAAGAGTCTTCTCAGCACTACGTTGAGCGGGTCGGCCTGTGATGGGGAAGGGACCATGGACCAAGGTAACCCCATAACACTCGGGGAGCACCTGGAAGTTGCTAATGACCTGGAAGTTGCTAAGGCTTGTTATTAATATTCTTATAAATTGCATGAAATTCACACTTTGTTGGCACAAATTTTAGTTGATAGTTGAAACCCCCCCCCCAATGGTTATTTTCATAACAGTTTTTCCTAACATGTGGTCGGATCATCGACCCTGATACTTGCCACTATCTACCATTCTTGTTATCATAGTAGTAGGAACCAGAGCAACATATAAATCTTATCTTTGACCCCTAACCTTCCTCCTCTCCTATTTTTAACGATGCTCAAGATGGGGCGGGTCAACTACCTCGGGAGTGGTAAGCTATTTGGATGATTACCTTAGTCTTTTTAATGTCACCTATTTCCAGGTTCTCATAGATGCAAGGAGGTAGGACATTAATGGAAGCTCCTAGATCAGAAGGCGGCAGGTCAACTACCTTGGGAGTGGTCAGCCATTTGGACGATTACCCTAGTCTCTTTAATTTCACCTATTTCTAGGTTCTCATATATGCAAGAAGATAAGACATTAATTGAAGCTCCTAGATCAAGCATAGCATTTTACACCAATTTACTACCCAAAGAAATAGGAATTGAAAACATGCGAGGTTATCACATTTTATAGGTAACTTCCATTGATTTAATGTAGAAATTCTCCCTACTTTCAATTTTCCTATTTTCCTAAAAGGCTTCTCTCCAGTTGTCCTTACCATGGCTAATCGAAGGGAGATTTTGTCTACTACTTCTACAATGGTCTTCTAGATGAAGATCAAAGACTAGTGAGGGGAGCCAGTGGTGGTTCTCTTGGGAATAAGACTTCAAAGGGAGCAATGGAACTCTTTGAGGAGTTAGTCGAGGAGTCAAGGAACTTTAGTTCAAGGGCCGATTTGAGGAGAAAAATCCCAACAACCCAAGTTCTCCTTCCAACAATGGGAGGCTTGAGGACCAAGTCTTGACACTCACTTCCATGGTCAAAGCCTCGATGACACAATCTGGTGCTAAACCACATGTGAAATCTTGTAATATTTGGTCTTCGTCACACCCTATAGATGCATGTCCGAATTTGCAAGATGGTTATGTGGAGGAGGTGAATGTCGTGGGTTTTCAAGGAGGGTAAGGAAATCAAGGAAAACACGGAAACCAAAGGTTAACAAGGTGGTCAAGGCTACCAATACCAGCCTTACAATTCCTGTAATCGAGATCACCCAAATCTATGGTATGGAAATGATCAAGGAGGAAAAATGCACCACAATATCGACCTCCACAAAATAACTTCCCAAGGCTCCAAGATAAACCTTATGATCAAGGGGAAAGTTCAAGCTTGTCAAAAGATGAAGTGATGCAAGCCATTGAGAGGTTGAGCCTATGTGCTGAGAAGTCCAAGAAATTCCAAGAGAAGACCGAGTCAAGCATCAAGAACTTTGAAACTCAAGTGAGCCAAATGGCTCAAATCTTGAATGAGATGAAGACACGGGAAAAGGGAAAACTTCCTTCCCAACTGGAAATAAATCCTCGATAAAATGTGATTTACATCTCAATAAGAAGTGGAAAGGATTTGAAAGATCCCCAAGGTAAGGTTGTTGTTAAGTGGGTGCTTGAGAAGCAGGAAAATGTTAAAAAGAACACCGAGGAGTTGGCCAAGAAGAAGGCGAGTAAAGGGAAAGATAAAAAGGTGGAGACCTTCGTGCCAAGGCTAGGATCAAATCCCAAAACCACATTTCCATATCACAAGAAGTCCGAAGCAGGGGAGATCCCCATCTATGTGTCGGAACCACCGTTTCCAGAAGCCTTAAAAGATAACAAGACAAAGGAGGACGACAAGGACATCAATGAGATCTTTCATAGGTGTGAGGTACACATTCCACTCTTGAATGCTATCAATAAAATTCCTAGTTATGCTAAATTTGTCAAAGAATTGTGTGCCATCAATAGGAAACAAAAATTAAAGAGTAAAACTAACAGTAGAAAGAGTGAATATGTCTCCGCTATTTTTGATGATGAATTTCATCCTAAATGTGATGATCTGGAATGTTTACAATCCATGGTGTGATAGGGGGAAAATGTGTTAACAATGCCATGCTAGATTTAGTTGCTTCAATCAATGTGATCCTATATTGTTCATATGAAAGTCTAGCTCTTGGCACATTGCACAATATTGGGGTTGTTGTCCAACTAGCGACCATTATAGCACAATAACAAAAGGTATTGTGAAAGATGTGTTGGTGAAAGTGGACTCTTTGACATTCCCCGCCTATTTCTATGTCCTTAATATGGAGAGTGATAATCATGCCACTTTTTTTCTTTTAGGTAGACCATTTTAAAGACCTCGAGGTCATTAATCAATGTGCATAATGGAACACTATCCATGGAATTTAATGGGCAGAAAGTAGAATTTGACACTAATAATTCTATTGATCATCCTAGTAGATACCATTTTTGACAAGCTATTGATGTTTTTGATGATATATAGCAAGATAGTTCCTCGAATGTTACCATATATAATGTTTTAAATGATGCTTTGATTGCAAATGTTGTTATTACTAACTTAAAGGAAAACAAAAATGATGAATGCTCTCTTGGGAAAGAAACATCCAACACCCTTCGTGTGTCCACGGGAAAGCCAATCAAAGTGGTCTTCCCTCCTTCTGGTAAGAAGACTTTGGTTGTAGCGTGCAAACAACCACCGAATGTTATTAAATGATCATCTCTTGGAAAAGGAGAGAAACCTTCGAATGCTCATTCGACTAATATTACCATGGAACAAAAAAGAGAGTTATTGGGAATGTTGAAGGAGCATGAGGAAGCTCTAATCTATGTTTGGAAAATTTTGTTGGGGGGATAATTTGGATCCCAAATATTTTGTCCTGGATCGTGGAGAAAAAATATATTCTCAGATCATTTTCTGAATGAAAGGCATGAAGGGAGTAAGTTGTGCCAATGACGTTAAATAAACTGGGTTTTGATTATCCGGATGCCACTCGTGACATTCTGTTGATGTGACTTTATTTATGCTTTGTTCATAATTCATGTTGATGGCGTTAAATAAACTTGGTTTCGATCATATTAAATTATTTATTTACTTTTTGGGGCAATATTATGCTTGGTATACATGGTTGTTTTTTAGGAAGCACTTGGTTTTGGAGAAAATGAACAAGGAAGAAAAGCGAGCAAACGGGGTAGGACAAATCCAACTCATGAACCATGTAGACGTGCATGGTCCATAAATGTTAAAATTTTCAACCAAGGAGGTCGAAGAAAACCCCAAATTTCAAGCCGTATAGACGTGCATGATTCACGACACTCAAACATTTCCCCATCTCCAAATCACCCATCTCTTCCTTACCACCTCCAAATATAACCCAAACCTACTTAACCGGAAACACAACTCAAAACTAGTGAGGTGCTTTACTCGAATTGTTATGTATGATAGTGATTGGACTCTCTTGATGAGAGGTTGTGGGTAGAGTATATTTTGGTATTGGCAATTTGTTCATTAGATCTTATGATTGTGCCACTGAGGGTATATTTTGGTTTTCATTTTGCATTGTGGGCATTTTCTCATTTTATCTCATTAACATGTGTCCTACAATGTTTATTTGCATTAAGGAAAATGCAAATTTTAAGTGTGGGGGAGGAAAATAAGATGATACTTATGATTATTAGTTTAGTTAGTTGTAGCAAACAACTCTTTTGGGAGAATTTTTTTTAATAATAAAAAATACATTAAAAAGAATCCCACTAAGTTGAAAACCCGAGAGAGCAACTTAGGAAAAATTGGGAGGCTTGGATAGGTCGAAAACCCGAAAGGGCGACCCATGCAAAAATAAGAGGACAAAGAGTGTGGAAAAAGGCGAGGGTGAGTATTGGCAAAATTATGTGAAACTAGGATGAAAACCCAAGAAGGCTCCTAGGAAAAATAAGGGAAAATGGGAAAAATTGAAAATATTTATGCTTCTCTTGGTTTGTCTATTGGGTAGCTTTTTGAGTAGAGTAAGTTCTCTTGACATTTAGCCTCTAAGTTTGGCCTAGGCTGCCTTTTGGTTTTTCGGCCTATCCGAACCCCTAATATTGCCTAAATTTCTCTCTCGGGTTTTCAACTTAGCCAGTTTATTTTTTATTATCTATCTTTTTTTCATTTTCCCATGTTTTTCCAATCCAAAGTAGCAAAAATCTTTCAAGATCAAGCATACATGCATGTAAGTCCTTTAACCTCTCCCCACACTTAAAACATTACATTGCCCTCAATGTAAACATATAAGGCAAGAACGATAAAACTCA
>JAULKM010101605.1:0-10106 GCA_032355605.1 Rubia tinctorum | reverse complement strand
ATCGCCAGAAGCTTCCCATGTACTTCGTCATGGGCTACCTCAGAGTATAATTAAGTGCCGCTGCTTCCCCTAAAATTAAGGTTTGTTGGTTCCCCTGTCAATTCCAGTACATCATAGTACTTCCACTGTACTTTTAAAAAATTGAAATAGCCCTGCTTGAAATATTGTGTAAGGGCACTTCACACATTTTGAAGAGGCTGTAACGATGAAATCACAACAAAAAAACATAAATATCAATTTTAATCCAAGCCCAATTTTCTAATTTTTTATTTGCCCCAAATTCGACCTAGGGCTCACATACGACGGATAATTTTTTGACGGAGAGTCGAAGCAGGACCGCTGAATGTGGTATTCAGGGAGGAAGAAACGAGGGAGGTTTGACAGCGGTCGGGCAGAGGAGCAATTCGGAGGATAAGCAGTCGGGCGATGCCTCGATTTCTGTGCTTCGGGCTGAAGAATACATGCAGAAGGGTGGAGCGGGAAGAAAGTCTGTGGAAGAATATAAAATTCAAGGGGGAAATAGGAGAAACAGAGAAATAAAGTAAGGGTCAAGTACGTCATTTCATGTTTTGTGACTTTATCCTTTTTTTAAATAAGGGCAAAACGGTATTTTCACCTTATTCCGACATTAAACTAGTTGACTAAAAAGTCAACATGATCAATGGTTATTTTAGCACTTTCTGAGATTGCATGGTTATATTGGCACTTTCAGCCTAAAATCAATGTCATTTTAGCACTTAGACCTTTTTTAAAATAAGGGCACAATTGTATTTTTCTTAAAATCCGGCCATAAATCTAGTTGACTAAAAATTCTAACGAGTCAAAAGTTATTTTGGCACTTTCTGAAATTGCAGGGTTATATTGATACTTTCATCCTAAAGTCATGGTCATTTTAACACTTAACTATTTTCTTTATTAATATCTTTATTTCATTTATCTTTATGTCCAAATCAAAGAAATGCTGACCTCCCTCGGGGAGATGAAAATGGGCTTCTGTGAGTACTCAGAGCCCAACAGTACGTGGTCTTTAGAATCTAGTTTTTGTTTAGGCTCTAAGGTATATATCCTGAAAATGATTTTTAAAATTTATTCGATAGAATTTAAGTATAGTGCGTTTTAACTTAATAGTATTATATTTTAATATATTTTTTATAACTTTACATGTATAATTACACATTTAATTTATAATATATGATATTAAAATTTAAAAAGTACAACGTTTAAGTTAAAATTTATCATGATCATTTTATATGCTCAAAAAAGCTGTTTTCCAAATGGGGAAATGGAAGGCACCAGGATCAGATGGAATACCGTCAGGTTTCTACCAACATTACTGGGAGGAGGTGGGCGAGGGCATCACAAAGGCGGTACAAGAATTTTTTCGAACGAGAAAGATGCTGAAGGAGTGGAACCACACCAACATCACACTCATCCCAAAAGTCAAGGTACCAAAATCTTAGACCAATCGGTCCATACAATGTTATTTATAAGGTGGTAGCAAAAATTCGGACAAATAGACTCAAGCAGATCATGTACCTTATCTTGGGGAACCAATCGGCTTTTTGTCCAGTGTGGATCTATAGTGGAGAACTCACTAATAGCACACGAAATGATAGAGAAAGTTAGGAAACACAAGCGGGGAAAATAGGTCCTAGCAGCCATTAAAATAGATATGAGCAAAGAATACGATTGGGTATCATGGGTCTTTATGGAGAAAGTTACGGGATGGATGGGGTTCCGGGGATAAAGGTGAACTAGGTTATGGAATGTGTAACAATGGTTACATATTCCGTTAAATTCAGTGGGTCCCTTTTGAAAATAATTGAGCCAAGGAAAGGGCTCAGACATGGATGCTCATTATCGCCTTTTTAGTTTATCCTATGTCAAGAGGCGCTATCGTCAATGACGGCGTCTGGTTCATTTCAACGGGCATGCAAAGTACAATGTGGAAGATCAGTTCCCAAGGTATCGCACCTCATGTTCGCAGACGACCGTATCATGTTTCTAGAGGTGACGGAGGGAGCAGTGAAGAAACTAGCTGCAATGCTCAATCCTTTTACGGCCTAATTAGGACAAAGGCTTAACTTCAACAAATATGCGTTCTTAATAAGCCCAAATGGAGGTATATACAAAACTGGTTTGATAGTGTGCACCTTCAACATAAAACCCAACCTTGTGGAAGACACCAGGATCAGACGGAATACCTCCAGGTTTCTACCTACATTACTGGGAGGAGGTGGGCGAGAACATCACAAAGGCGGTACATGAATTCTTTAAACGAGAAAGATGCTGAAGGAGTGGAACCACACTAACATCACACTCATCCCAAAAGTCAAGGTACCAAAATCTTAGGCTAATCAGTCCATACAAATGTTATTTATAAGGTGGTAGCAAAAATCCTAACAGATAGACTCAAGCAGATCATGCGGTACCTTATCTCGGGGAACCAATCAGTTTTTGTCCAAGGTAGATTTATAGTGGAGAACTCACTAATAACACACGAAATGGTAGAGAAAGTTAGGAAACACAAGCAGGGAAAATAGGTCCTAGCAGCCATTAAAATAGATATGAGCAGAGTATACGATAGGATATCATGGGTCTTTATGGAGAAAGTTATGGGATGGATGGGGTCCCCGGGGATAAGGGTGAACTGGGTTATGGAATGTGTAACAATGGTTACATATTCCGTTAAATTCAATGGGTCCCTTTTGAAAAAAATTGAGCCAAGGCAAGGGCTCAGACATGGATACTCATTATCGCCTTTTCAATTTATGCTATATCAAGAGGTGTTATCGTCAATGAAGGAGTCTGGTCCATTCCAACGGGCATGCAAAGTACAATGTGGAAGATCAGTTCCCAAGGTATCGTACCTAATGCTCGTAGACGACCGTATCATGTTTCAAGAGGTGACGGAGGGAGCAGTGAGGAAACTAGCTGCAATGCTCAATTTTTTTGCGGCCTAATCAGGACAAAGGCTTAACTTCAACAAATATGCGTTCGTAATAAGCCCAAATGGAGGCATATACAAAACTAATCTGATTAAGTGCACCTTCAACATAAAACCCAACCTTGTGAAAGGGAGATATTTGGGCCACAACATCAACTTTGAAGGTTCGAAGGTCAGATTATTTAAAAGCCTTCAGCAGAAGATTATAGCAAAGACAACGACGTGGTCCGTGATAGGAAGAATCACATTGTGTAAATACGTTCTGACATCCTTGTCTCAATACACCAAAGGAACCTTCATGATCCCAAAGACTACGACCAAAGAGATAAACAAGCGCATGACAAGGTTCAGTTAGGCAAGAGACCCAGAAGGCCAGGAAATCCACTTGAAAGTGTAGCCAAAACCATGTGCTTCAAAGTGGAGAGGTGGATTGGGCATGTGTTCCACATCAACTATGAACCAAGCATTTTAGCGAAACAAGCTTGGGCAATCCTGATGAACAAGGATTCTTTCTTCTCTAAGATTTTCAGGGTAAAGTACTGTAGGAACCAGGAGTTCCTTAAAACTAAAACAAAGCAAGGTGACTCCTGGGATGGAGAGGAATTGTATGGGGGGTTGGAACTGATCAAACCCCACATGAAGTGGAAATCATTATGAGTGAAAAGGAAGACATACAGGAAAACAGGATCCCAAACCACCATAATCCAACATGCTTTGAGAGTCTTCTTGCCAAATTTGGGGTTCAAAGTGAGAGACTTAATTGCTAGCAAGAGGGAGTGGAGAGTGTCTCTTCTAAATGTCCTATTTCCACCACAAACGATCGGGGAAATCACGGGAATTAACATTCCTCACCACAATATCGAAGCGCGAGATTATCAAGTACCGGAAAGAGAACAATAGGGGAAATATATAGTAAAGTCGGGATACCACGTAACATGCGATAAAAACATGAAACTTCTGCCCCCGGTGTAATGAAAATACGAGGGATCGCATGTGGAAATTCCTATAAAATGACAATCTACCGTTAAACATCAAGTTCCTTGTATGGAGGATGATCCAATGAGCTTCTCCGACAACCCAAATCTAAGGAAAAGAGGAATGAATGGATCAACAATGTGTCATATGTGCTTTATGAAGGAGGAATCAATGGAACACGTGATGTTTGAGTGTGAATTCACAAAATGGTATTGAGGCTTATTAGGTTGGTCCTAGATTTCAATATAAGGCTGACGTCACTTGGCGAGTGGCTAATCCAATGGTTCAAGACAACGCCAGAGAAAGAGGTTGGTCCTAGCTTGCATGCATTGTAATATGGGGAATATGGTGTAGCAGGAACAAGGCAATAACCGATCAAGGATAAATTTATCTTGACCATGCAGCCGTAATGACACAATCGCTCTCATGGGAGGCAAATAGGACCACACAATGATCCAACAGAGGCTCGGTGAATCCACAAAATATCTCTGAGCAAGAAACACAACAACAACAAATGGCAGAGGAAGTGATGAAGGATACAATTCGAGTCGGAAATATTCAACTCCAATGGCTAAGCAGAGAAGCAAGAACATAAAGTCTATTCCCAGGGTTCACAATCATCAACACGGACGCTGCATTCTCGATTGCGACAAGAAATGGTGCAGTTGCATGGTGCTCAAATGCATCACATAAATTCCCCAAATGGGAAGGCACAAAAAAGTTCCAATCCCTATCGGTTGTACAAGCAGAACTGACAACGATCCTCACCGCTATGAAGGAAGCATCAAACAAGGGAGTCGGGCATTTTCTAATCAGAACAAATTGCGAGAATTTCTTCAATTACATCATCAAGTTCCCGAAAGTCCCTCTTGGACGTAAGACTAATAGTTAGGGAAATTCAAATTCTAGGAATGGTGTACTTGAAATTCGCAATTGCAAAAGTAGATAGATTAGTAGTCACTGATGCACACAACTTGGTTCAAGCGGCCATGAATTTTAACTCCCCTTCAATGTTTTAATGAGAAGTAATTCACTATTTAAAAAAAATAAAAAATTAGGACCATCTTGGAGAATGGAGTGACAAAACTGACGAAAAAAAATGTGTACTTGATAAAAGCAAAGAGCAAAAGAAGTAAAAAAGAGGGGATTTCATCAATTTTGCAGAACACGAGATAGCGGAATCCCGTTATTCTGCTTATACTAAACCGGCGTCAACTTCCATAATTGCATTGCACTCCTTTCCTTCTTTTCTAATCTCATAATAGCACACGCACAACACCATGTACTGTGAGGACCACCATGTTGTAACTTGCAGCTGGTAAATGTGATTTAGAAAAAGAAGGGAAAAAAAAGTTCTTTTTTAGAAAGTGATTGGGAAAGAGTAATGACGGTATCTGCAGTGCTCAAAATGGGAAATATGCCCAGGGAAGTTTGCAATGTATCATCATAAATTCAAATGATTATAAGTTTGCATTACGTGAGTGTCAATTGATTTTTATTTGGAAGATTACGTATAAACATCATACTCGAAACTAAATACGAGACAACATTGGTGAATCTATCAAAGTTTATTGGAGTTGAAACTACATTCATTTGAATAACTAGTGGCGCTTCCCCTAAGAGCATATAAAATGGGGAGTTATGGTGAGTGCGGGTGAGAGAAATGACATACACTCAAGGGGAGAGAGTCAAGATTTGCACTCTTGAAAACTCTCTCACTTTGTCAAATGGGGTGGGTCTCATGTGGTGAGTGAGAGATTTTAATGAGATAAATTGTATATTTTGGTCCAATGGTATTGTGTTATGTGTCTTTCTAATTTATATGTATACTCCAGTGGATTTAAATTGATAAAACACAATTATTTCCAAAAAACTAAAATTTTAAATTTTAAAAACTAAAACATATAATTTAATATGTTTACGAAAATTATATTTCTTTGGATATATTAATATATATATATATACATCATATTCAAAATATATATTGTAATAAATATTAGATCGTAGAAATATAAAAATGTGTGAAAGAAACGGAAATGATGTGGGGACAATGATGATGTGGAATTGAATTATGATTGTGAAGTTAAATTAGAGGGAAAAGTTTTGGTGAATGTAGTTGAGAAGAGTGAGAGATTATATTATTTAAAAATTAAAAAGTGAGAATTTTGGTGAGTTTTGGTGAGTGCTCATTGCAGATGCTCCAAGAACACACAAACGTTGCACTACCAACGAACCGACACCATTGAAGTCATAACAATCATAATCTTATTTTCGACCACCTACATATTAGGGAATCCTAATAGAGGTCAACCACATGATCTCATAATACTAGTTAATTCCTATAAAAAATTATTGCAATTTCACAATCTTGACAAAAATTTAAACCATAAACCTTTTTTTATGAAGAGTGTAGATTACACAACTAAACTAGACCCAATTAAAAAAACAATTGTGAGTATCAGTTGGTTTATACAGCATAAACGGAAATTGCATGCCCAGTACTTCCTACTTCCTTGGTGCCATAAATATTTGGCTAGTTTCTATTTTGAGATATATAAAAATATGGAAAGATTTCAATACACTCCATTATTTATACACCATTTTTTATACTAAATCCTAACCATCCATCTAATATAATCTCATGGTTAAAATTATTTTACTAAAAATAGATTTAATGAGTGAGTGAGATTATACTAGATTGATGGTTAGGATTTGGTATATAAATAAGGGAGTGTATTGAACCATTCCCTACAAATATAACCCGAGTATACTTGATTGAGTGTAAATATAACTCTTAAATAAATAAAACTACAAATATAACCCTAACTTGTTGATGAAATTGCAAATATAACCTTATGGTGATAAATTTGGCGTTGACCGATTTTTTAGGTGGACAATTATGCCCTTACCCATCTCCGGACCACCACGGGACTACCGCTAGACCTCCACCAGACCACCGTTGGACCGCCACAGGACCGTTGTCGGACCGCCGCCGGACCAGGTAGGTTATATCAACACATTATGAAAATTGATAGGGTTATATCAGCATATTCCTAAAACTTATTGGGTTATATCTATATATTTTTAAAAAGTGTAGGGTTATATCAACACATATTACAAAAGAAAAAGTCATTAACATTAAAAACCATATGTCGAAGAACATGACAAAAATAACAACTATGCACCGAACATTAAAGACCCTCCAATGATCAATCTAAACCAAACTCAACAAAATATATAAAATATCATCAAGATACTTATATTCTATACCATATATACCACATATCTCTATTCGTGTGACGAGAAGCAGGAGAAAATCAAAGAATAAAACTCAATATCACATTAATCTAATGAATTAAGGGGAATTTCGGATGAAGATGTCATTCTTAAAAGGTTTTCACACCTCCACTTTATTGTCTGATGCGTCGACCTCGCTAAAACTCTTTCTTCGCCACTACTTATGAACGTCGACAATCGGTAGAAGAGATTGAAATGACGGTTGCGTGTGGTTGGCGTTGATTTTGTACTAATATGACACTTTATTTTTTATAGTATGTGCCGATATAACCCTACATTTTTATGAATGTGTTGATATAACCTTATAAGTTTTAGAAATGTGCTAATTTAATACTATCATGTTTCATAATGTGTTAATACAACCCTATTTATTATAGCAGCGATGAAGTAGTAGTCTGGCTGTGCCCAGACGATAATATTAGGGTATTAATGATGTTAAGGGCAATAACGTCATTTCTTTTTTACATTTTTTTCTAGGAGGGCAGAAATATTTTTTTCATGAAATTCCAGTTTAAAGTTACCGGAAAGGGTTATATTTGCACTTTCACTTATTTTCTAGGGTTATACTGACATTTTCAATTATCAGAAAGTTATATATGCAATTATATATGGTTATATATGCACTTTTTTCATATATTTTTTGTTGGTTCCACAAGTAATGACATATTTTGAAAAGGCAAAGTTTTGGGAAATCCCGTCTTTCCATAAACTTATGGAAAGACGGAGTTTAATTAGAATAATAAAAGGTAAAAGGTCTTAGTTCCAATATTAAAAATTTATTATGCAACGTGTAGTAGTTATACAATTTATAACCCGATTCATGCAACCCGAAAATTTTATCTTCATTTCTTCCAATTTACACTTTAAATCTTGGTTTTTCCATAACTTATGGAAAGACCGTCTTTCAATAGATGAATTCTTTTGAAAATTAGGCAAAGAATGTGATATTAAATTCTTACAATATTCTCTTTAATTTTAACAAGTTTGAGAGTGGACTCGTTATTATTTTTAAATATTCCTATTTGTACACAAACTTATATAAAACTTTGATAAAAAATAATTAGGCCAATATTATCTAGACGAAGGGAGTGCGCACCGATGAGTAATGAATGGGGTGTTAATGTTAGTACATGGGGTGATGGGGGAAATTAATGAGGATGGAACCGAAGAAACGGTCTCGTCGCATAAAAAGACGAGAAAGGAGTATTATGGAATCCGAAGCAATCAATAGCTTCCGAGTTTTTACTGTATTCAATTGGTCCTACACTGGGTTGCAGATTTCACTTCCGTCACAGTCAAAAGATCTTTTCCACAATTTTTAATAAATAAGCTTAACGATAAATAAATGTAATTACGTATAATTATATATTCCATCTATTTTGTTATTTATGACACATTTATTATGAATAAATATTTTTTTATTTGACCATTTTTGGAAAGATTATTTCAATTTCATCCACTCATTCTACTTTTTACTTTCTACATTCAATTTCATTCATTCATATTCTTCACTTAAATCCAAGCATATTGTGCCATCAATAGAAAAACAGAGGGAGTATAAATATTAATATTTATAGATTATATATTACGGTAAATATAATAAAGTCTCACACGATAATATTAGTACTTATACACATATTCACATATGTAGTTACAATTAAAAAACTTTGACTGGTATTTTTTTGTGCAATTTGAGTTGGGATAGAGGGGGCATTAAATACTACATTCGTCCCAAATACTCTCTCTGTTTCTCTATTAATGACACACTTTTCTTTTTGACTTATTTCTTTTTATATTGGCACACTTTCCATTTTTGGCAAAATTATTTCAATTTCATCCACTTGTACTATTTTTTAGTTTCTACATTTAATTTCATCCACTCATTTTCTTCACCCGAATCTAAGCACATAAGCTTATGATGTCACTGTTAGTGAAACAGATGGATCGAAGGTTTCTATCATTTTTTTTCATGGACATTTATGTATGCTTATGTGGTAGGAAAAGAGGGGAATAAATTGAGTTGGTCAAATTTCAATCACAATTTAATCCAAACAAGAAAAAAATCCAAATAGAAACAAGGATTATATAATATTCACTACTGGGAAACATCTCCATAGGCACCGGCATGTTATTTATACCAGTGCTACAAAACTAAAATATCGGTGCTTATGATAAATTCATCACTGGTACACAAAAAAATGGTGCCTATGAATAAAATCAGCACTGGTGCACTGAATACCGGTGACTTTGAATAAAAATGTTTGAATTTAATATATTTTTTCAACACCGATTTTGGATGAATGACATGTACCGGTGCTAATATCAGAGCCTATGACCGGAATAGTATTTTTGGCAGGTAAAATATTATTGGGGAAATAGCTAAAGCCGGTATGTTGAGGAATGACACCGGTCTCATAGAATGTTTTTGAAAAATGGGTTTTCGATATGAGTTACTTTTGAAAATTGGTTTATGATATGAGTTATTCGAGAATATTTAACACTGTTTTCAAATATTTCACCACAAAATTAATTAATTTAATATTTTTATATTTAGTTGAGAATAACAAAAAACGTGCATTTTGGAGGAATGGATAATGGAGTAACACAATTTTGGGTCAAAGTATAATTTTCCAATAATTTATAGAAGTAATCAATGTTTACCTTTGATACCCTTCACTTCACCCATACATGTCCAAATTGCAGAGTTGCGATCATGTATTATTGAATTGCATTTTGGTTCAGCGCAATTTCGTGATTTGACAACTCCAACTTTCTTGGAGGAGCCTAAGTGCAAAAAAAGTAAAAACTTTACTCGTAATTCCAAATTGAATGACACTCGAACGCGATGCTACCTTATACACCCCCATTGTATTTCCATGTCTGTATG
>JAULKM010101604.1:0-10106 GCA_032355605.1 Rubia tinctorum | reverse complement strand
TAGAAATCTTGCAACAAAAACATAACAAAAGAGATGTTAAATGCTTCGGAAAACACATGCATTTGTCGTCACATCACGGTGTCAACAGTGATTTATCTGGATGCCATTGACTTGGTATTTTATTTAACCTTAGTGATTTTGGCTTAAGCGTGGCTAAGAACTGATTGTAAAGGCTTTCTCTGTTCACTTCTAAGAATGTTGCAAAACGTTCTCTTTTTTTCTTGCTTTGTGTTAGGAGATTCTGCTTCCTCCTCATCATCTTTCGTATCTTCCTTACTATTTCCTTTTCTCTATTAGGGACATATGCTTGATCTTAGATGGGATTCATGATTTTGTTGCATCCAATTGTTTGTTCTTTTGTATGATAATTATGGATTTTCTCACTTTTGGTGAACACCATTGTTTACTTGATGGATTTTGAAACAAAAAAAAAATTCATCCTATAGACGGTGCCAAATGATGTGATATTCCAACCAAGTAAAGTACCCGTTGTTCACCATGAAATATCTCTTCCTGCAAAACAGATCCCGGAAGTAATTCCGGAGAAAACACTTCGATGATCAAGTCAGTCTTTCCTCAGAGAACTAGAATTTCTCAATTTAGTCTCACTTACCTGAGCCAGTGTTGCTCTACCTGTATTTATAGCCTATTGTAGTCATGGCACCACATTATTAGGGCTTGAGATTGTGGATCGTACCGTGGTCACTATATTCTTGGTTCGTGGCTAAGTGTTTTCCCTCATTCCATCTTTCTCGATCCACGGTTGGATCCACGATCACGCAGTTTTGCCTTTATTGGTTTGTGGTTGACACAAAACTTGGGCTGAATGGATTTATCTATTTGAAAATTGAGATTGGGCTGAGCGCAAAGGTCAGCAGCCTCTAGTTGTTGGGCTAGGTATACACCACAAGCCCCATCCCCCAGCCACGAAGTCAACAAAACACAAAGCTATGACTATGGCTAAAAGTTGTGCACCAACTATTATTATGTTCATATTTTGAACCTTACTAACATGTTCAATATGACAACGACTTCAATTACTCTCACGAAGTGTTGTGTACTTCTTGGTTGTGTTTGTTAACCTATTGAGTTGTCTAACTTAGAAATTTGAATTCAAAATTTGAAACTATAAGGATTGTGGTAGACTCCTAGCTGTTGCGATCCTGGAGCCGAGCTTCTCTCCTTCTTATCTTCTATCGAAATTCCAAGATTTCCTCTTCTGCCGTTACATTCCCCCCCTATAATTGCTTCGATTTTTGTGATTTAACTTTGTCACTATTCAGTGCACTATCTCCACTTATACACTGCCGCCTTTTTTAATTCCAAAAAAGGTAATTCACTTTTTGTCAGGCCATCACTATTACTTTCTATTTCCTTTTGTCTTTTCACTTTCTTTAATTAAATTTCGAATCCGTTTTGAATTCTTCATAGTCTTCTCTTCTTCTGTATTGCTCCGTTCTTCCATCGCACCCCACTAAACTTGCAAGTTCCTTTGGTCTAAATATTTTTTCTCCTTTCTTAAATGATTTTCGTAGTTGTGGATTTGTAGGGTATCTCTCCTCTAGTAATTTTCTGTTTCAATCTTGGTCTAGAGGTTGTCCGTTTGTTTTTCTGGCGTTTATCTATGTTCTTCCTTTCAGATTCTGCCAGAATTTTCCTTTAATTGTAATTGATAAAACTTTCATCTAAATCTTAGGAATTCTCACTGCCTCAATGTCTACCTCTAATGTTGCCGAAACTTTCTTAAAGATGTCCCTATTAATTATGTCAATTTTGGGGCGGATTCCGACCAACTCACCAGTTCTTCTACCGTTAGTAGTTCTTTCTGATTACCACTTGGAAAATTTAAAGCACAGTTTTCCTTTTTCGTCTTCGTATGAGCTTAAGTCTCCTGAGCTTTCTGAAAGCATTCACACTCCTCCTTCTGGATTTATCTCTTGCTACTTAGATTATCTTATGTATATACACTCTTTTTCCTTACCTCAGCACATTTTAGACTTGCTCTGACATTATCAAGTCACATTATCTCAGTTCACTCTAAGACTATTTCAATTATTGTTGTCTTCTATCATGTGTACGAGACCGCTCAAGTTCCTTTTTGATTGACTTTTTCCATAGCCTTTATTAGCTTTGCAAGGTGAAAAACTCGTCTGACGAATTCACCCTTTACCCAATCATTCCAACTGTCCAGTTCGTCAGTGGATTTCCTTATAACTGTGGTGTGCGACGTAAAAAGTTTTTCTTTCTAAAACTTGGTAATGGGAGCGAACAAATTTTTCCAGTTTGGAACTATAATGTTCCTATGTCAAAACTTCCTAAGGCTAGGATTCATCATAATGCTGAGTATGAGGTTGTATTAATACTTAGCAAACATTTGATCTTCCTTCACCATGCTGATTCTTAGAGTGAAGGTGTTTGTTTGTCGTTATTTTGTCATTTTTCATTGTTCTACTAATTTTTTCCTCTTATTGTTCTCATTGCCCTATTATCGTTGTGTATTCGTTTGACTTGCTTTGTATGCTGAATTGCAATTTGGATTTAACCAAGTACTCCATTGAGAGAAAAATTTTCTCTGATAATAAAATTGAGGAGCCGGAAACTATGGCTACTGAAAAAAAATGACAACACTTCAACTGTTGTCTCTCAGGAAAATGCTATTGAAGCTGACTCCCAACTAGTAACTTCTGAGGCTATAGCTAAAAAAGGTGGGGAGGTAGCTACTTGCAACACCAATGACACCTCTCAAAGAAAAAGGAAAAATGATCAAAAGGTGGATCCTTAAACTGTTTTGAGCATCCACAGAAAAGGGGGCGTATCAGCCATTGTAATTCTAAACTTGTAATATAAAGTTATGACTTAATGGTAGAGGGAACTATTCCTGCCACTCTCTCTAAACTTTCGCTTCATGAGACAATGGTTGTGATAGCTTCCTTAAGGATTAGATATGATTTAATTTGGCACTCTTCTATTATGATGACTAGATATTATATTTGATTTCATATGTTTAAAAATAAGTTTAGTGAGAGTCTTTAGCTCGTCATTGAACGAGTTGCCGAGTTCGCTAAGAGAGATAGCTTGGTCCTGGAAAAATGGAAGGCCGCCAAAGCAAAGTGCACCGCTCTAAATCTCTCTCTTGAAACTGCTGAAGGGGGCGTACACGCCCTACTGAGGAGTGTGTCTTAGCCACTAAGAAAGAAGCCTAGAAACTGCGTTCTGAGTTGGAGGAGATGTGAACTAATGGTCCAGCCTCACATAGGTACCCTCAACTTCTTGTTGATTGGCTTGTGAAAATGAAGTCTTTCTACAACTTGTTTGAAGACGTTTTTACCTCTGCTCGCAATGTTGGGTACTGCGAGGCTCTGGTCAAACTGCGAGGACTAGGCCCTACTGTGAAGGCTTAGAAACTGCCTAAAGTGGCTAAGTCTGATAAAGTGTTGGAGGAACAGAAGGTTATACTTAACAAAGGGTTCATTGATAGAATTTTTTATGATGGTCACCCTTATGCCTTGCAGTCCCACCTCGCCAATATTCCTTCCTTGCCCTCTGTCGTTGAGCTGAAGAGCTGTGAAGTTGATTATTACGAAGGGGTTCCATTTGGTTCTCGCGTTCCTAGGTTTCCTCCAAATGTTAATACCAATGAGAACACTGGGGCCAGTGCAAACATTGAGGTCTCCACCCAGGATGCAAATAAGGATCTCCATTGCCATTATCCAACATTCATCTGTTTCCATATGGATTTTTAATTTTTTTTGTAATTCATAACAATATTCGATGTATGTTTGTACTGTTTGTATTACTATGGGTATTAATTTTGGATCACCTCTCATCGTATTTATTTATTTGCAGGGATTTGATATTTTGATTGATCTTAAATTTTTGAAACATCTTGAGTGGTTCAGATCTAATGTTCATTTTTGTGATCATTCTGGGTTTATGTATTCTCATTAATTTTGTCCCATTAAGTTGTGTGAAGCTACTCAATCTCTGTCCAAGGAATATCTTGAGCTTATTTCTGCTGATCGCTTTTCTAATTTAGAATCCATTCAATTATATCTTGGGTGGAAACTTCCTTCTTCCTCATCATCTCCAGCTTCTCTGCGACATGCCCTTGTAGCAAGTTTGTACCTGAAGGCTGCAACATTGAATTTTTGGACAAGGATGGAGTTCGTAGTTTGGTTGATCTTAAATCTGTCGGCATATACATATGTTTGCTCAATCTTCCTAGCCGTTTCCAAGAATGGGCGGTATCTCTAGGTTTTCGTTTGAAGTATATGTTACTCAGTATTGATGACCTTGAAGTTGGATGGAAGAGAGCTTTAATGGATACCCAAGAAGTTATCCGTGAGTTGAAAGAATTTTGTGTTGAACATAACAACCTTATTCACCGCCAACAGTTTAGTATGGTAGGAATGCTTGGTTAGCAAGAGGAGTATATGAATTTTACTGCGAGCAAGACCAACGAAGCTCATCAAAAGACTCTGATTATTGATAAGCAATGTTCTCGCATCGGTGATTTATTAGATCGATTGAAGAAAAAACATAATGAGTGTGATCACCTCTTTTCTTCTTCAACTAGATGGCAAAGTAGATTTAATGAACAGTTCACTATCAATACTTAGCTACGTAGTGAGAATGATGAGCTTTATGCTGAGTGTAATCCTCTTGACTCATGTGTGCACCATCTTGAGCAAGTTTGTGTTGAATACCAAGATAATCTCCAGGCCCTTCCATCATCTTCCCGCGGTTCTATTGGTCACAGGGACTTAACGATAAATATCGGGAGACAGAGGATTAATTTATCTGAATCTGTTAGGTCTCCTATTCTCAAACTAGAAGATGATGTGCAAAATTTGATGGCTATGAATAAGAGTTATCAAGATACTGTTGATGTTATGAGCATGCAGCTTGACCGTGAGGAATTTGGCCATAAAACTGATTTTAAGACATATTATGCTAGGTATCTTAGTCACACGGAACGAAGAGGTCTAATGCGGTATCCCACCTACTTATACATAAAATGGCGTTATGACAATATCCTAGATGATGAACGCAAGACTAAGCAATCTTATTGCGAGGCTGAGCAAACTCGTCGTCATGGAAGTTCTTCATCTTCTGGATCATCTCACGCATCAAGGCGCTGATAGCTTTCTTTCTTTTCTTTTATTCAATGTACTAGTTTGTTTCTCGGAATGTTCGAAGTAGTACTTCTATTTTATATTGACTTCTATTCAATATTGCTTGCTTCTGTTGCATTTGTGGGCTTATCTACCTTTTTGCAAGATCTATGGCTTGCTTAGTTAAGTTTACGAACCTGCAAGATCTATAGCAAGCGAACTCGAGAACTTGTATTGTACAATATTCTAGATCTATTGCTTGTTTTTGTTGTTGTTTTTGTAGACATATTTGCCTTTGTGCAAAAGCTTGCAGAACTAAGACTACGACGTTGCAAAATCCAGAGCTTGCAAAATCGAAAAGTTGTAAGTTTTTGCATCGTGATTGGTCAGATTCAATTATTTGTGATGTGCCACAGTTGGCTATTATTCAGAAAACGTAAGTAAAGGACATGAAAATGTGTTGCCTCCAAAGACTCTTTTTGATATTTATAATGTACGAATGTGATAATATCCATTTCAAAACAAAACAAGGATGCGAACATCACCAATGATCATCTCATGACTTCTATACAATTGGATTTTTTCCTACCCTCCACCTTAGATCTACATACAAAACTTTCTGAGGTTGATCACATGCCAAGTGTTGGGGATGCTACTACCATCTAATCTTTCTAACTCCTAGCATTTGGATCGCTGCGCTTTTATTATCTTGTACGAGCCTTCCTACATTGGGCTTAGCTTTCCTTTTTCTTCTGCTAGGTTTGCTTCATTTTTTCGCAGTACAAAATCCCCAATTCAAAATTTTATCTCCTTGACTTTCTGGTTGTATGCTCTAGCCATCTTCTCTTTATACTTCCCCTTTGTGATCATTGCTCGTTGTATCTTTTCTTCAAGTTCGCCCAAATCCAACCACATCATTTCGGGATTGTCGCCTTCCTTGTATTCTTCTACTTGAAGGCTTGAATTCTCACTATCTACAGGTATTAATGCTTCATGGCCATAGACTAGACTTTATGGTGTTTCTATCGTTGGTTGTCGAATAGTTGTTCTGTACGACCATAAGGTATTGGGTATCTCGTCCTCCCAACCACTTCGCTTTCCTTCCAATCTTTTTTTGGATACCCTAAACTACAGTTCTGTTGGTTACTTCCACCTGACTGTTTGCTTAGGGGTGGGCCACCGATGTGAAAATTTGTACAATCCCTAATTTCAAGCACCATTCAGTAAATGCCTCACTTGTGAACTGTGTGGCATTGTCTGTGATGATAGTTTGTGGCACCCCGAAGAGACTAACTATGTTCCGCCAAATGAACTTACTTGTTACTTCTGTTGTGACTCTTCCCAATGGCTTTGCTTCCACTCATTTAGTGAAGTAACAGATTTCCACAATTAGTAATCTTGCATTGCCAGAATCCTTTGGGAAAGGTCCAACCTGGTCCATTCCCCATTTATCGAACGACCATACTCCATATATTCCCGTTAAAGGAGCCTGCAATTTATACGATATTGGAGAATTATTCTGGCTACTTTTGTACTTGAGCACGAAGTTGTGCGCACGTTGAACATAGTTGGTCATTAGTATCCTACCCGAATTATCTTATTGGAAATTGTTTGAGATCCTTTATGTGTTCTGCATAATCCTCCGTGCACTTCTTTCAAGAACTCACCTACTTGTGATGGTCCTACACACTTTATCCATGGAGCTAAGAAACCTTTTTTTTGTATAAGATTCCCCCTTCATAAACGTAGTTTTGAGATCGTAGTTCCAACTTTTTGGCTTGTATCTTGTCTGTTGGAAACCTTCCCCTTGTGAAGTAATCTATCAATAGTGCCATCTAGTTTATTTCTTCCGTCTGAACCATTGACACAATTTTTATTACTGTACTTCTACTGGAATGACCTCCACTTTCACATCTTTTTGTCCATCCAATGAATCAAATCTAGTTGTTGCTAGCTTGCTCAAGGCGTCTGCTTTTGTGTTTTCCCTTCTTGACACATGTCAGATATCTAAGTATTCGAGTTGAGAAATGAGCTGACGAACTCTCCTTAAATAATTTATCATCTTCTCTTCCCGCTTCTCGTAGTCCCCTCTCACTTGCTGGACTACTAACTGTGAATCACTAAAGCCCCAAACGTTTTTGACCTTCATCCTAATTGTAAGGTCTAAGACACATATTAATACCTCGTATTCCGCTTCATTTTTGGTGAGTTGAAAGTTGAAATGAAGTGAATATTTGTGCTCCCCTCCTTCTGGGTTGACTAGCAGTAGTCATGCACCGCAACCTTCTTTTATAGATGCTCCATCAACGAATAATTTCCATACGATGTCCACCCACTTGGATTTCCCTTTGTTGATTCCAAGATTTTGTGGCGCATTTGAATCTTGTGCATCTTCACTTGTCATCTCTACGATGAAATCTGCTAAGGCTTGTGCCTTGATTGTAGCTCATGGTTAGAATTGGATCTCATATTACCCCAATTCAAGAGCCCACTTGGTCATTCTACTAGATTCTTAGGGCTTTCTTAATATATTCTTCATTGGGTAATCAGTATAGACAATGATCCCATGATTGTGGAAATAGGTCCGCAACCTTCTTGCTAAGTATACCAAAGCTAGAATTAGTCTTTCAATTGGCATGTACGCCATCTTTGCACTTTGTAGTATTCTACTGATATAGTACACTAGTACTTGTGTTTGGCCTTCTCAACGCACCAAAACTGAGCTTACTATGTTTTTTGAAACCGCCAAGTACAGATATAGGGTTTCTCCAGAGATTGGTGATTTCAATGTTGGCAATGCTTGAAATTGCTCCTTCAAGGACTCATATGATTTTTAACTTTCCTCGTTCCAGCTAAACTTATTTACCTTCTTAAGGACTTCAAAGAGTGGGAAATGTTTCTCAGCTGCATTTGAACAAATCTACTAAGTGTTGTCAATGATCCCATTAATATTTGCACTTCCTTAAATGTTCGTGGTTAGAGGATACCTTGTATCCTAAGAATTTCCCTGTGCCTACTCTAACTATGCATTTCTTGGGATTAAATTTCATGCCAATCTCACTTAGTGTATCCAATGTTTCCTTCAAGTCTTCCGCAAAGTTTCCTATCCTTCTGCTTTTAACAACCATATCGTCAATATATGCTTCCACATTCATCCTATTTTATTGCAAAGTGCATTGTCGATCACCCTCTGATATGTTGCTCCTGCAATTTTTAGGCCAAACGGCATTTTCACATAATAAAATATTCCAAAGCTTGTTATGAACACCGTCTTCTCCGTGTCTTCTGGGTTCATCAGTATTTGGTGGTATCCTTTATATGCATCCAAAAAAGCTAGGACTTTGTATCCTGAAATTGCTTCGACTAGCTAATCAATTTTAGGAATGATAACAATCATTTGGGTCAGCCTTATTTAGATCAGTGAAGTTTATACACATTCTCCACCCCGTGTCTGATTATTTTCGAACACTGGGTTCACCAACCATTTTGGATAGGTTACCTCCTTTAGAATACCAGCCTGAAGCAAAGTTGTTACTTCCTCTTCAATTGCTTTCTACCCTGTCACTAGCAAAGCTCCGATGCTTTAGCTCTACTGGGGTGACCGAATCACTGATATTCAAATAATGGGTAGAAATTCTTGGGTAAACTCCTCATGTGTTCTGTACACTCCATGTAAATGTATCTTTATGACTTTGCAGGATTTTTATGAACTTTTCTTTCTCTAGATCTGGAAGATGCTTTCCTATTTTGACGCACTTAGAAGTGTCTTTGTCATCCAAAGTGACAACTTCAGTTTCTTCTCCCGGATCTATTGTTGACTCTGATTTCCTGGGTAAGTTGTTATCTGAGACAGTGCTAACCATCTTTGTTTTCTCCAAAATTTTCCCTGTTTTCATCGTAATGACCATGCACTGCCTGGCTGTTTGTTGGTTTTCTCTTATTGTTGTGATTTCAGCTGGAGTCGGGAACTTCATTACCAAGTGGTATGGAGACCATATCACCTTTGTTATGTTTATCCAAGGCCTTCCAATGATGACATTAAATGAATTCAGTGCGTCCATGACTATGGAATCACACACAATGGTACGATTACTATCACTTTCACCAATGGTAACATGCAGCTGCATGTTACCTAAATGTGTCTCAGCTCGTCCTGTAAATCCTACAAGTGAGGATGTGGACTTATTTAGATTAGTTCGCTTGAACCCTAGCCTATCAAAGCAATCAACAAATAGGATCTTGACTTCACTCCTATCATCCACAAATACTCTATGAACCGTTGCATTTCCAATTTTAGCAAAAATGACCATTGGGTCATTATGAGGTGAATCGTTGGGAACCGTATCCTCTTCACTAAATGTGATTGTCTCGTCTGAACAAAGCCTCTTATCAGCAGGCTCTTATGGTGCTGAATATCTAGCCTTGGCTTTCTAACAATTGTTGGATAACTACTCAGTTGATCCATATATAGACAAGATTACTCTTTCTGGAGCCTAGGTCGCTATATCTTTGTCATAATCCACCGCTTCTATCATCTTCTAATTTTTGCTTTATGTGTTAACCACGCTATATTTTTCTGCCACAGAGCTCCCTACTTTGTTGGCTTCATTTTACCGGCTTCCCCCATCTTCTTTCTTGTACTGGCTTAGATAACCATTCCTCAGTTTCTCCTCTATTTGTCTCCTCAGATCTATGCAATACTCGATGTCATGGCTATGATTTTTGTGGAAGGCACAGTATTATTCTCTAGATTTCTTGTCAGGAGGTGCTATCATTGGTGTCAGTTTGCCAAATAACTCTCTTTTGCTTGTCATGCTTCTTTTCTTGACTTTGTCAGAGGTGTTTACTGGAATGATGAGACCTACATCCTTGGTTCTCTTCCCTTGAAAGAGATGTTTCCTTTCCCTTTCTATACAAATCCCTTCTGTGGATCTTCCATTTTTTTTCTCACCTCGCTCCCATTCTATCTTGCGGTTATTTGCTTCTTCAGTT
>JAULKM010101603.1:0-10106 GCA_032355605.1 Rubia tinctorum | reverse complement strand
TTCGTCCTGCTCAGTGCTTCGTGATACAAAGCGCTCAACCTTGCGCTCAGCGCTTTAAGCGCGCTTTTTAAAACCCAAGTTGTTGATGGTTCCAAAGTGTGTGGAGCAACATTCTTTCCTATGGTTTTATGGAAAATGCAAGGGCACAACTTTTTCTATGATTTGAGGGCGATGCCTCTTGGGAAGTTGGACATGATGTTAGGGGTAGACTGTATGAGGCTATTCAGCCCCATCAGTTTTGACTTTGCTGAGAAAAACATATCTTTCTTCAATGAGGGTAGGGTGTGAACACTACAGGGAAGTAGTGAAGAAGTGATCGTGAAACTAATTCGAGGTTATGAAGCAAGGCAGATAGGTGAAATGAAGAAGAGAAGGCTGCTTTATATAGGTTTAAAAGAGCATGGAGAGGAGCAATTGAGTTGTAAGAGAAACAGGGGAATTGAAGGCAAAAGGGAAGCAGATCAAGAAAACCAAGCAACAAGCCCAGATTCTGATGGGGTAATCCCAATGGAGATTCAGAAATTCATTGAAACTTTTACATATATTTTCGAAGTTCCCAGTTCACTTCCACAAACAGAGCTACTGATCATGCTATTCATCTTTAAAATATAGATAAACCCTTCAATAGTAACCCTATAGGTATGCTTTCTCACATATATATGAAATTGAGAAACAAGTTGAGGAAATGAAGAAAAGCAGGATCATTCAAGACATTATTAGTCATTTTCATCACCTGTGATTTTGGTGAAGAAGATAGATACAACTTGGAGGATGTTTATTGATCTCACATATGCCCTTGCTACTTTTCAGGCTCTAATGAATTTAGTCTTTAAGGAGTCCATGAGGAAGTTTATTAGTTTTCTTTGAAAATAGCACATTAAAGCAAAACACTCCCCATTATAGCTCGCAAAGAGCAACATCACCTTTATCAAATGTCAAACATATTTAAACACCCCACATCCCCCCATTCTTAGTCCCTAACAAACAAAAAATTCCTACCCCTTTCAAGCCAAAATTTACATTCGACAATAGTAACAAGGGATTCAAAAACAATTTTAACGCATACCAAATGGATATTAACATCCCTCAACACCCAAAAATCAAGAATTCCAGTTACCAAATTCACAACCCTAAAAACCCTATCGAATAAACCCCCACACCCTCAATTTCGACATAAATGGAACAAAAACAACAAAACCATCTTCGGTACTACACGACTAAGCATAAATGAGGATGATTGTGGGTGTAAATCATTTGGGTTTACCATTTGTAAAGGTGCCCTGTTTTCTCCTCCAAACGGCACTACGAGTGACACTCTTTTTCCACAGCCCGGTGCAAATGCGCCACCGTTGCAGCAAATCGATGACAACACCTGGATGTTCACCGTCAACTAACGATCAGGACCGGTTGGATGCAAGGAGGGGCTACTTTTCAGTTTTCAGCTTGGGAGAGACGAATGAGTTGAGGAATAAGGAAAAGAAGGAAACATCTTGGTTAATTGAGATTGAGGGTAAAATACTCCTTTCAAGTTTTCCAAAATTTTAACTTTGTTTCAACAAGGGTATCATGGTCAATTTACTGAATTCCGACCAAGGTTTCCAGGGGTAGATTGGCACTTTTGTCTAAAAATTTGGGTTATATTTGCACTATCAAATTTTATAGGATTAGATTGGCACTTTCGACCAAAACACAGGGTGTTTTTAGCACTTACTCCCTTCGTCCTTGCCAAAGGGACTGATCCCCTTTTGGAACGCTCATTTTAGTGGTGGGACTAGGGGAGAGAGAATGTTCATAAATTGTGTGTAGCACATGCGGGTGATGTCAACTACAGTAATATTGACATCACCAATAAACAAGAAAGTCAAATAAAATTAAAGGTTGGAATTCTTTGTTATATCATAACCATTCCCTCCAAATTTACACATTCTTTCCACAATTTGCCTAATTTGGCGCCTGGAAAACAAATTTAAAAAATTACACTAATTTTGACTCCAACTCTAACATTAAATACGGTCAGCCAATCGTTTTCCCTCATAGAATATTCCCCAAAGCTAAAAAACATTCCACAAAATGTTAAGTTCTGAAAATGTTGCTCTCAAACTATGTTCATCATTAAGCTGGGGGAGGAATCTTCTCCTTCTTTTTGTTTCACTGAACAAATTTTTTCTCGTATATCACATTTCTTGGCATTTTTTCGAATACAGAAATTTCAGTGAGGGACAATAATCTCTTGGATGGGGAGAGAAACTCCGTTGCTCAGTTCATTCTTTCTTCACAAAAAATGGAAAGATAGCACATGGCAAAACTGCCGAAGTTATTGCAACTTGGAACATCAATGTGAGAACCGTTAACAAAATCTGGAACAAGGCAAAACAACAACTTGCATTAGGTATACCTATCAATGTTAAAAGCAAAAAACCTGGCATGCAAGGTCATACGGCTATGCTATTAGACAAGGAGACATTCAAATCAATTTCACTTTCTCAAAGAAAAATTTGTAGGCGTGTAACTACTAGACTTAATGTAAGAAAAAAACACAGTTCACAGATTCATAAAGAGGGGATTTTTAATGAAGCACATCAATACAATCAAACCATTTTTGAAGGAGGCAAACAAGGTTGAAATAGTGGAGTTCGTATGTTCCAAGTTAGGGTATGAAAGGGACACCAACAACATCAAGTTCAAAAGCATGCTTAATGTAGTCCATACTGGGTTTTAAAAAGCGCAAAGTGCAGTGAAGCACTAACGGTAAAAATTACCGAAACGCGAAGCGCTGAGCGGAAACACTCGCTTTTCGGATAAAAGTGCATGCAAAATATGAACTATGATTAGTTCATTAAAGGCAAAACATAGAACTTAGAATAATAACACAAAATCATAAAAGGAAACTAAAATTTTCAACACAATACTAAATTCAAAGTTTTAAGGGCGGTAAGAAGAACTAAACGACTAATATTTGAAGGATTCTTAAATTATTATGAAATTATTTAAGGCTCTAATCTCTAGGCATTGGAAAAATCATCATAATCACCACCAAAAATATCCCCATGGACCTCATCTCCATCCATAAACTCCATGTCATCTTCCATATCATTTCCTATATCTCCCTCGATTTTTTCTTCATCCTCATCAACAATGTTTATTCTTTGAGGCATTGACCTAGAAGAGGGATTGACAAGACTCTTCCCTTTGTCCTTTCTCACGCTTCTAGCTCTTGTAACATAATTAGGCCCACATGCCAACGAGGCTTTAGAAACAACCTCCCAAGTCAAATCATGATCACTAAGCACCAAATCATCATCAGCACCCTCCATTCTCTCAACCAACCACTCATTACTATCATCAATCTCAGTCAAAGCAATTGGATCAATATTATCCTTGTTCTTGAATCGAGAGCTTAGGGCTCTATTGGCTTTAACATAAACAAAATCATGCAAGTGAGTGGTGTGGAGCTGCAATATTTGAAGGAAAAAATATTACTTTAAACACGACCAGAAAGCCAAGAAAAGTTTGATTTTAATAGTAAAAAATACTCAAATACACTCCAATTCCTCTCACATCCCATAGCACTACAAGTAGGGCTAAGAACACGAACTACAAACTTTTTAAATGAGGAGTTGAGCTTCCAAGGTATCCCACCAATCACCTAGGCAAAGTGCAAACAAAATAATAAGAAATTAAGATTTTCTAAATATACACAATTAAGCATGTGATTATAAAAGTATAAAATTTAATTCGCAATATTTATACCTTGATTGACTTTGTTCCTTGCCCTTACAACAAGAGCAAGCCCAAAAATTCCTTCCTCCTTCCGATAACAATTCGACTGTCATTATCTTATCTTGAATACTTGTATCAGGCACAAACCTTGAAATACACTCGTACAAGCCTTTCATAACTTCTTCACATGCTACACTTGTTGGGTTCTTATAAAATAACTCCAGGTTCAGGTAATAACTAGCAGCATGCTATGGTCGATGAAGTTGGACATTCCACCTTTATCAATAATTTCAAATGCCATCATGCATTCATGTTCCCTACCTTTGAAATTTTCTCTTTAGCCCTATCCATAACTTCATAAATGTATCCCCTGACTGGTTTTTTATCTCAAAGCAAATAACACATTCTTCAAATAAAATTCTCGCAGAAAAATAGAAGACACATGTTTACTTACATTTCATTTGACCACCTACTGCTTTGCCATTCTTGAGAGGTCACCAACTTTCTCAAACTGTTATTTTGCTTATAAAGACTAAAAAGTGTGATGAATGAAGTTGCAAACCTTGTAACAACGGGCTTATGCAGATTTATATTGATTGGTGAACTTCCTCATTAGATTTACTAGAGGACACACTAGTTACAAGATAAGCATGTACCTTCATGCTATTTTTAAAGGTCGACTCTATTTTTGGCATTTTTCTGAGATCTTATAACATCAAATCAAGATCATGTGCTGCACATATAGTCCACTGTAAATGTGGCCTTTTTATTTCCAACATTTTTCCTATAAATTAAAATAAGAAAACTAAAAGTTAGTAACTAAAAATAAAAATAAAATTACAAAACCAAAAAAATTGAAATATTACACGAAGTTATAATATCAAAGCTGAAATTAAAAGTACCTGCTTTAACATATGCAAAACCATTGTCCGGCACAACTTGAAAAACATGTTCCTCTACAATCTTATCAATCAGGAATCAATAAGCTTAAACACATAATCCACATCCTTCTTAACTTCGGAAGCATCGATCGACTTCACAAATACCTAACCTTTTGGAGAGTTCACAAGAAGATTGATGATGTCTTTATTCACCACGCTATCTTTCCAACCACCAGCTAAAATTGAACAACCTTTCTTGGCCCATTCTTCTTCACACAATACCATTTTCCTTTTCGTACTCTCCACCTCTTTTTTCAACAAAGGAATGCATTGAAGGTGGCTTGAATACCAGGCCAAAATTTGATATTGAATTCATTGTTATATGAAAGGTATTATGGGTTACAACATTAAATGGAAGCCCAACATCATAAAACCACCTAGCTAGGTCTTAACATGCTTTGTCTCTCAACTTCTTGGCGCAAATTTCAATAATAGTTTGTTTCTTCCCACTTGTTCCCATACCTCTTTTCATTTTTTTTGAATTAGTATTAAAAATCAAGTTAAGTGGTCCTTTTACCCTTTCCATTGAAGTTGGAGCTGCACGAACCTCTGTACACTCAACTTCTTCTTCATCTTCATCTTTTTTATGATGACTTGACTGTTCAAAAGGCCTAAATGAATTGGCAGACTCCTTAGCATCCAAATTGCTTAGCATAAAAGCTCTAACTTCTTCATGAACGTGCTCAGGCCATTTTTACAACCCTTCGATGCTCTTGTAAAACCACCAACCAAATGTTGCTTTGCTCTGTGCACACTTCCGCTAGTTAGGGTACCACAGAAGATACAAGTATATTTATTTTTTTGAGCATCAACCCTTCTATACTTCCTACCAGGTTTAATATCACTACTCTTAGTATTCGAATTCGATGCTCCAAAACATGCCATCTATAATCACATGAAAACAAACACATAAACAGCAAAACCTCATCGTCATGAAACCAACCCCAAGCTTAAACTGATGTAAAAACTCTCAATTTGGAGAAAAGAAGAAAGCTCATGCTTAAACTAAATCAAACACAGTATATTTTGAGGAAAAAACCCCATACATAAAAAATAAAACAAACGATCAGAATTTGAACTTTTTTGAAAAAATATATTTTGTAGTTGTTATGAGAAGAAGAAAGAAGATAATGTACATGATATGTTGTTGTTTGCCATTGGCATTTTGAGAAAACGGGAGCAAAGAGGAGAAGATGAAGTCATAGAGATGAAGATGAGGTCGTCGGTCAGTAAAGAGAAGTGAAACTGCAGCCTTTTCTTTTTTTTTTGTTAAATTTCCTGAATTATTGTAACCCTAAAAGCTACTACATTTCAACCCAAACTCATTTTAGCCCAATATATCTAATTATAAAAAGAGAAAAGAAAATTAGAACCTATTTCAGCCTGAAAATGAAAAGCGTGCTTTTCTTCGCGCTTAGTGTTTCGCCAAAAGCGCGCTCTTTTTGTTCGCATATGCGCTTCTTGATAAAAAGAGCTTCACTAAGCGCGCTTTTTAACTCTTAAGCTCGCTTTGCAAAACTCGTAGTACATATTGATGAAAAATGGTTCTACATGTCCCAAGAATGGTCAAAATACATAATGCTCCCAGAGGAGGAAAATCCACTACGAACCAGTTAACATATAAGCCATATTTCTAAGTTGATGTTCCTATATGTTGAAGCTAACTCTAAGTGAACCTAATGGTGATGTGTTTTTTATTATGGGAAAATAGATATTTTTCCATCAGTGGGTATAGTTCCATTAGTGGATATAGTTCCAACTCAAAAAAAGAATACGAACAGACCAAAGGGTACACATGAAACAAAGCCGATGAAGAAAGTTGGGGCTGGATTGTTCATAAATTGTTTGATCGATAAAATCATCCCAGCTATAAAGCAAAAATGGGTCACACTATAGGTATTAGAATTTCAGCAAAATGCAATCATAAATACAAATAAGGGGTCATACTACCAGGCCTAATCTGTATCTCGTACAAGAAACAGATTGGCGGTTGTGTGACCCCAACTAAGTGAGTGGTAAAATGTAGACAAATGTAATAAGTCACTCCCTCCTACAGAACTAAGTTCTATGGTTGCATGTTCCAGCATTGTACCATTTAACATCATCACTAACAACCAAAAATCTGCACATATACCTAGCTTACAACACAATTTAGCAATTTTCTTTATGGAAATGGAGAACAAGTACCATTACATTCAAAAAAATGGAATGCTCAACATATACAATCCAGTCACACAAATCGCATGCAAACAACATATCAAAAGAAATGAAACCATAGATTTCATGCATGAACAAAGACTAGCACACAATATCAATTCATGTTTCAGAACCCCAGATCCCACCCTAACATCAGCAAGTGGGATCGATAAACAAATAACAGGACAAAACCCCATGCACCCAGACACCAACAAGTGCATGGGAAAATAAGGGCTTGAAGACTTAGTTATTAACTTTAAGCTCTCAAATTATTTACAACACTTGGAAACCCATTTTGGGTTTTTTTTTTTAAAAAAAACTTTGGTTCAGAAACACTAGAGAAAAACTCACCAACTAACAAAATATTCAACACCAATCTTGTGCATTCTAGAAAACTTGCATAAGACTTAAATGACAAAACATTAGTATTCCAATCCTTTTCTGTTAGCACCAAAAAAATAATAATAATAAAGGTGACAAACATAACACTTAACTTTTACTCAACTAAGTTGCTCAACTCAAAAACAGTACCCAACAAAAAACAACACTAAATTAGTTTTAACATGAACAAATTATAATTTTTAAAATTAAAAATATTTAACATGTTATTCTTATTAGATTTAGAGCTTTTTCAACCCCATAACCCAAGCTCTGAATATTTCAAATTGATTGGAGTTGTGGAAATCAACCCACAGTGACGAACTTGACTGGTCGTAGAAGATGCAGCTCAAGGACGCCACCACATACGAATCAGGGATGACGAAATCAACGACATCATGCATCGTCGTCTCTGATCTCACGGTAACACAATCTTGACCACCAACGTGATCTCGCGACGAACAAGACTCACCAGAAAATACCCCCTACCACCAGCTACCTTATCTAGAAGGAAAATTAATTATGAAATGGTAAATAAATTGAAAAAAACACAGTTGCCACCGCCGGAGGCCTCTTCGTCAGAGAAGACAATCGGCTTATATGGGTTGCAAATCAGAAAAATAATCGAGGTTAATATGTTAGATAAGAGAGTGATTAATTTAAACGAGTAAAAAGTGAATCATGCATTTATGTTGGAAAATGGAAAATACATTCATGAGTTTCAATTGTTAGCATTGATTGGCTCAGATGAACGGTGGATGGGTGGGGGCATTCAAAGCTGAATTTAAAAAAAGAGGAAAAGAAAGATGAACGGATGACGTCAAACTCAACATCGGGATTATTTGAAATATTTGAAATCTGATTAATGGGCTTTGGCTTAGTTTATTTAAGGGATAAAACATCAAATTAATGGGTTATTGAGTTAGGATAATATATTGAGTCAACACTTTTTCATGGATAACCATGTAAAATCAGAAATTTTATAGGGTTAAAATAGGAAATTCAGTGTTAAAATTCAGCCCAATCATGGAAAGATAAAGAATAGAAATATTTGATTGAGACGGACCAAAAAGAAAAGTAGGAACTTTTGATTGGAATGGAGGGAGTAAGTCTTATAGTTGTTTAGAAGTTACATTAAATTTATTTTTACTTTTCAAAATATCCTTAAGTGATCATTCTAAAATAATTTTATTATAATGTAAATTCAATTATAATATTTAATTTTTTTAAATTAAACCGTCTCTAGGAAGGGGGTTTATAGGGTTCCCCTCCCTTTTCTATTAAGCTCAATTTGCACAATGTGCGATTACAACATATGATGTGGGATAAACCCGTTACACTGAGACGCTATATAATTTTACAATTCTAGTCTACATCCTCTATGGTTGAAAGAGAGTTACACATAAGTCCTAATCAATATTACAATAATTAACGGAAAGCATGTGTGGCAATGAGAAGAGGGCCCCAGGAATAAGTGGTTAACATTGTGTTGTCATACTGCAGTCACAATAATATCGACCCGAGACTACTATCAGAATCAAAACAGCTAGGGATCAAATAATATGCACGCTAAGTGTTTTGTCCACACATTCGATCAAACATCTAAGGCAATCAAAACGAAGTAATTAAAATTCCCCAACTAAACATCTGGTCCATCTCCATTTAACCCGTAAAGCAGTTTTCCTAAACTAGGAGATTGAAACCGGTCGTTTGAATTGCCAAAAATATTTTCTTTTAGTGTATAAAAATTACTTATAATACGTAGAATTCACTCTAACTTGGCTCCAAAAGGCTATAAAAACCAATTAAATTGACTTAACAGTGTAATTGATCTAAGCACCCTAATGGATCGAAGCCTACAAATCTGATTTAAATCCTCAGAAAAACATTATCGCCAAAAGTTCGTTGTTTAAACGACTTTAACTTGGATTTCTCCTTTTGTCTCTTTGGATATCAAATCTGAAACCAATCAAAATTCTACCGACTCAGGATGTCGGCAAATCAAGCATTGACAGAGAGAATTCTTATTTAAACCAAAATTTTAAAAACCCCATATAATTTCTGGCCACTTTTTTTTAAAAAAATAAATACAATAAAATAAAATAAAAAACATAAATGAATTAAAAGCCCCCCACCCGAAAAGAGAAAGTGAAAAGTTGAAAAAAAAATGGAGAAGTACCCCTCATACCCTTCTATCTCCGGAAATATACTCGGCTCTATTTGACCCGAGTTGAGTCGTATTGGCTGAGTCGACCCGCAGTTGACTCATTACTGAGTTGAGTTGACTCGGTCCTGACTCGAGTCCGAGTTGGCCATCACTGGATCTCAGTTGGACGGCTCAGATTCGAGTAGACTCGGAAACACTAACGACTAGACACTTTATCGCAGTATGTTGAGAGAACGACGGGGATTCGGTGAACTGGTTTGGAGCACCATCGTTGGTGGACATGAGTAGCGCCAGCGCCGTGAACGCCGCTCAAACACTGGAATACGAAGCACAGTCCCTGGAGTAGTTTCACCCCTGGAGCACTGGAATACGGAGCACAACCCTGAGCAGCGTCGCCACTCGAGCACAGTCGGGCACAGAGCACCGCCGCTTGAAACCCTAGAGTACTGCCGCTTGAAACCCTGGAGCACCACCATCGGGCAAGGAGAATCGTGGAGCACTGTCAGCGGTTGGAGCACCGTCGGCAGTTAGAGCACCGTCGGCGGTTGGAGCAGAGCCTGGCAAAGATGCAGAGTCAGATGGATCTGGAGCCGGTTATGTCTGGAGATTGTTGGAAAAAATGGGTAAGAGTGTTGGGGGTGGGATTGGGAGGGGGAGCCATCGGAGGAGAGTTTCCGGCGACGGTGGCCGGGGGGGGGGGGGGG
>JAULKM010101602.1:0-10107 GCA_032355605.1 Rubia tinctorum | reverse complement strand
TATGGGTAGGAAAGGATGCTGGGTTCACATTAATTGTTTAGTTTACAAACTGAAGTGAACTGGTGGTTTAATTTGCCATGTTAATGTTATCTTCTAGACATGCTTCTGTGTCAGTTGCTTAATTTGCTTCTACTAGGCTGATGCCAATATATAGCTCAACTCGTGATAGATTTAACAGCATATTTAGGATTTGCTAGCAAAGGAAGATATCCTATGGATGAGGTGGAATCAAACTTATTATCTCATCTCATAGGGACTGAGTTCAAGAGATAACATTACTGGCGAGTTTATGTGGTAGGGATTCATTTGTTTGTGAAGTGTCATTGTGCACAGGAACTATATATAAAGCTGAGACTGAGTGGGATTAATACAATGACAGGGATCAGGAGGATTTTGTACCAGGAAGGGGGAAAAAGGAGGAAAATACAGGTGATGATGTTGTACGCCGTCTTCTGGATAGAAAGAAATGGCAGAATTTTTCAGCGAATATTGAAGATACTGAAAGTTTGAAGCTGAAGGCAGAGAAAGAGTTGAATGGAGAATGGCAGAGAGGAGATGATTAATTATGTAATTTGTTTGAAAAATGACAGGAGGAGGAAGGCAGTGATCATGTGTTGATTTCTTGATAGATATTTGGATTATTTGCTAAACGTTTCACAGTTGAGGGCAATGAATGTGTTAGGCTTATAGAAGTCTTGATCATCCATCTTTTTAGGCCAACTCTCATTACAGAATAGGTCACAACACAAATGATAGTATTCGATGGTATGCTTTGATCTTGAGAGTTCAAATCCTAATATACTAGTATGTACTTTTCTTACCTTCATCTTGAATTCCGAGTTAGGTTGGAGTGATGGCTGAAATATGTGTAATTTTTTTTTAATGATTTTAGTGAAGTTAACCATTGCTCAATTTATTTTTTAAAAATACTCATAATCTAATTGGATGCGACATTGTCGAAATTAAATTCTGTATCATTTGTTAGTTGTTATACGTGTATGGAAAAGTCTTATGATAGTAATTTAAAAGAATCATTAGAAAGATTCCATAAATAGCTAAACTACAAGATTGGCTTTGAATTATGATAAATACTCCCTCTGGTCGCCTAATATTGGCACCAGACCAGAGGGCACGATAATTTTGGTGTGCTTCACTTTATGGGCTGATTTGACATGCTCATGGAGTGTTTCACTTTTTAAATTTTGCACTACGCAAGTTTTGTGCCTAGAATTGTTGCTCAGCCTTTCCTTCACCAATAATTGGCTCAAAATTTTCAAAATAAAATAAAATAATTGGCTGAAAAAGTGAAGTGATTTTTGGAAAAGGGCAAGGATAAAAATGGAATTTCAGCTTCTTGCCTCCCCAAAAAATGGAAATTGTGTAAGAGTGTCAATTTAAAAAAACCTTCCCAAAGATGTAAGTGTGCCAATATAAAAAAATCGGAGGGAATATTAGAAGCAAATAGCAATGCAATTGAAAGTGTGTTGTCATTGAGAATTTGAGATGTAACTTAATTCTTTTACTTTCCGACTAATTGCAAGCGATAATACGTGGGCCTGACCGCCCAATTATGAGAAGGGACAAAGAATAAGGCCTTTCTGCCCATGTAGTTTCCCTGGGCATGCAGTCAGACAGATAGGGGTTTGACGGGTGCTGATGGGACAACTCAAATCCCATCAGCCACCAAACCACATATAACGAGGAGAAGAATGTGACCCAAGGTAAGTTTGTTCCAACCAATTCACTATTCACATAGATACGCTTCTACATGGCAACAATGGCTAACCCGAGCGTCGAAGCAGGCACGGCCCTGGGCCTGCCAGCCTGACCTCTTTCTGCCTGTCCTGTAGGTTCAGGTGCATATTGGCCTGGTGCGGATCATCGCAAAACATACACCAAGATTTGGTATTAACATTGGCGCCGTCTATGGGGATCGCATCAACTTTCAGCATCCACGCAGCTTGGAGAAGATGGAGGCACGAATACCAGAGAACATGTACAACCAGGTGACAGTGGAAGATGTAACGCAAGAAGACAAACCTGCTTCGACGCTGACAGGGGAGAGACATCAAATCCGCACGGCGGAGGAGGTTGCAAACAACTCAGAGATCCTTCAAACGATAATGATGTCCTAAAATGAAATGATGAGGAGGCTGAAAGAAATGAAGGACAGGCCGGTGGAGAGGACACGACTTGTACCCAACATAGCTCTTCCCAAAGTAAGAGAGTGACTCTGAAGCACCCAGTAGAGGAGAGATGGGATTGCAGACCGTACGGAGTAGGGCGAGGAAAAAGAAAAGCATGGCCTCTTCAGGAAGAAAAGAACGAGTCGGAGCTGGAGAAACTATTGCAGATTGCAAATGGAGAGAATGTTATGTACCACTCCAGAGGGGTAAGAAACAGGTTGGACAAAAAGCACTGCCAAAAGAAAGAGAAAAAGTCCTAAGCAGGGAGGCTAGGTGCTCGCTGTTCACCAGGTGGATACAGCTGTTTACGGTAGATCCAAAGCTGAAGTAACTGATGAACTTGGGGCAGTAGAACGGGGAGGCCAACCCGGAGGACCACTTGCACACTTTTTGCACCAACATGGCCACTTTTGCGATACTGCAAGCCATATGGTGCAAGGTGTTCGCAACTACTCTGACAGTTGCGGCCATGGTATGGTTTAGAAACTTGGAGGATGGAACAATCAACAGATTTAGTCAGGTGGAGGAGAAGTTTTTGACTCGTTTTATGAAGAGGAAGAAGTTCTAGAAGACAAGGTCTGAGTTGCTCGCCATCAGGAAGAAGCCAGCGGATACACTGTCAGCGTATTGGGAGAGGTTTAACGATGGAGAAAACTAGGTAGAGGAGAGGAACAACCAATTCCTTATTGACACATTCGTGAATGGTTTGAGGCATGAGTAGTTGTTGCGAGACTTCACCCTGGATCTGCCGACAACTATTGATGAAGTGATGAGGAGAGTTGGAAATTTCAACAAAGCGGACCCGGCTGACAAAAAATGGAAGGAAGCATAAGGGAGCCACAGTCAGCGGCTCGAGCAGGCACCCAACAGATGCCAATCAGGTTCAACAAGCCGGAAAGGATTTTCACTCTGTTGATCAAAACGGCCAAGGAGATTTTTGCCCTGTGTGCAAGAAAGGGCATCCTGGATGTACCTCCCAGGATGAAGAAGGAGCATGGGAAGAGGAATAAGTTCCAATTTTGTGAGTATTATGATGACCATGGCCATGATACGAATGACTGCATTTATCTGAAGCACAATATTGAGGATGCGGTGCAGAGCGGCGAGTTAGTGCATTTGGTAAAAAGTGTGAAGGATCACAACAAGGCCACGTACCAGGGCAAAAACAAGTACGGAGGATTTCGCAGGTAGCAAGATAGCTGGGGCAGGGCAAGGAGCCACGACAAAGAATAGAGGCGAGATAAGGGAAAAGAGGTGGCCAGGGCTGAGAAAGGTGATGAACGCCGCAAGAGACAGAGAGAGGATACTCCAGGTGAAGAGGTCAGAGCGGCTACTGTGATAGGCGGAAGCGTGGGAGGAAAGACTGAGTCTCCGAAAAAAGCACGCTGCAACCAAACACCATAGCCAACGCTAGAGGAAAAGAAGACAGGAGTGAACGAAGCAATAACGTTTGACGATAGCGATCCAATGTCAGACATGCCAGCTGGTACAGATGCGGTGGTGATAACAGTCAGGGTGATGGATAAGAGAATTCACCGTGCGTATGTGGACGGTGGAAGCTCTGCAGAATTTATGTACTGGCATAGTTTCGAGCAGCTGGATGAGAACACAAGAAGGAAGTTAGAACGGGCAAGTACCCCATTGGTGGACTTTGTAGATAGAACAGTTTGGCCAGAAGACACCATACTCCTCTCGGTGACGGTGGTAGAAGGTGAAAAGAATAAACCGTGGACATGGAGCTTATAGTTGTGAAGGCAAACAACCCCTACAATCTGATACTGGGAAGATCGGAGCTAGCATTGCTTAAGGGCATAGTGTCGACCCTGCACCTATTGTTGAAATTCCCGACTAGGGGAGGGATATCTATGGTAAAAGGAGACCATCAAAGAGCTAGAGAGTGCCATAGGATCACACTCAACAGAGAAAATGAGAAGATTGAGGTGGGAGCCAGGGAGTACCGGCCAACAAAGCAAGGTCTGTTAGGTTAATCACGGGCGGAAGCGACCCATCAAAACTTGGCACACAAGTGGAAACAGTGATACTAAACAGAAGCTGGTTGGTACAGGTAGGAATCAATCTTCCGCCTCAAGTGAAGAGTGGGTTGATAAAGGTCCTGGAGGATAACGGGCGAGCCTTCGCTTGGAAGCTGGAAGATATAACAGGGGTGCCAAAAGATGTCAGCTACCACGAGCTGAAAGTGGATCCCCCTTATAAACCGGTCAAGCAAAAACGGAGGATGCTGTGCAGGGAGATAAATGAAGCAGTCAAAAAGGAGGTGGGTCAACTAGTTGCTGTAGGAATCCTGAAAGAATTCCTTACCCAACTTGGCTAGCAAACCCAGTGTTGGCGAAGAAGATTAACGGTAGCTGGAGGATGTGTGTAGATTACATGAACCTGAACAGGGCCTGCCCGAAGGACTGCTACCCACTGTCGGTCATTAACCAGAAGGTAAAGGCCCTTACTAACTACCCAATTAAATGTTTCCTCGACGCATACGAAGGGTATCATCAGATCCCCATGTTAGAGAGTGGTGTAGAAAAAACTGCTTTCATTTCGGAGAAAGGGGCTTTCGGCTATCAGACGATGCCTTTAGGCTTGAGAAACGTCGGAGAAACATATCAAAGAGTGGTGGATAAAGTTTTTCAGAAAATGATTGGAAGGAACCTGGAGGTGTACTTGGATGACATGGTGATAAAGAGCAGCCAATACGAATCTTCTGTGGAAGATGTTGGGGAGACCTTGATTCAATTCAAGGGGACCGAGATGAAGATGAACCCAATCAAGTGCTAGTTTGGTGTAGATGTAGGGAAGTTCCTAGGACACATGGTGTCGAATGAGGGTCTGTACACAAACCCCAAAAAGATAAAAGCGATCCTAGAAATGAAATCGCCGAACACAGTGAAAGAGTTGCAGAGCTTGAATGGGAAGCTGGTAGCTATGAATCGTTTCATGTCACGAGCGGCTAAAAGAGTGCTCCCATTCTTCAAAAACGTTTACGGGGTGTGTGAATAAGAAAGGAATGGTCCAATGGGGAGAATTGCATAACAGGGCATTTGAGAAGCTGAAGACCTACCTGAAGGACCTTCCCACCGTGACTAGTCCAAGGAAGGGAGAGACCCTATATTTGTATGTGGTGGCAAGTGACAAGGTAGTTAGCAGGGCACTGGTTAAAGAAGAGAACAAAGTTCAGCGACCAGTCTACTTTGTTAGTCGAGCCCTCCAGAGTCTAGAGCAGAGATACACGAATCAGGAGAAGCTGGCATTAGCTCTGGTACACGCAACAAGAAGGTTAAAATAGTATTTCCAAGCGCAACATGTGGTGGTTCTGACAAATCAGTCACTCAAAGCAATACTGACCAAACCAGAAAGCTCGGGCAGATTGATGAAGTGGCCAGTTAATCTGGTAAAACATTCCATCGAATATGCCTCGAGAAGGGCGATAAAGGAGTAGGTAATGGCAAATTTTCTAGCGGAGATTCCGAAGGAGAAAAAGATGAAAGAAGTGGAGGTGGAAGACGAATTCCAGCCTGCAGACCAAGACGAGAGAGCAGGTGAAACATGTGGAAGTTGTATGTATACGGAGCCTCTGGAGTGTAGAGAGCCAGCGCGGGCCTGGTAATATCAGACCCGGAAGGGGTGGATTCAACCTATACCCTACGCTTTAAATTTCCAGCCTCCAACAACGAAGTAGAATATGAAGCGCTAATCGCAGGCATGGAGATAGCCAAGAAGCTTGGAGCAAAGAAGCTGCAGGCTTACAGAGACTCAATGTTGGTAGCCAACCAATATAACGGGTAGTATGCCGCCAAAGAACTATCAATGATGAAATACAAGGATAAGGTCAGAAGCTTGGCAGCTGAGTTTGAAGAGTTTGACATCACCGGGGTCCCATGGTCGCAGAACACGAGAGCGGACGCGTTGAACAAGCTATCCTCCTCAACTTATGCGCACTTAACCGAAAATGTACTGGTAGAGGAGCTGGTATGTAGGCAACAGACGCAAGGTAGATAGCGGCTACAAACGAGTTAACGTATGACTTGATGACACTTATTAATACCAAAATTTATAGTATGGTTGTCGATGATCCATGCCAGCCCAATATGAACATGAACCTACAGGACAGACAGAAAGAAGTCAGGCAGGCAGGCAGGCAGGCCCAGGGACGTGCCTGCTCTAACGCTCCGTTAGCCATTGATGCCACGTAGAAGAATATTTAAGTGAGTAGTGAACTGGTAGGAAAATATTACCTTGGTTCACACCCTTTTCCTTGTTATATGTGGTTAGGTGGATGATGGGACTGGAGCTGTCCCATCAGCGCCCGTCAAACCTCTTCCTATCTGCCTCCACACCCAGGGACGCTACTTGGGCTGACAGGCCGCATCCTTTGTCCTTTCTCATTATTGGGTCGTGGCCTAACTAGATGAGTCGACCAGAGGTCAGTTGCTGAGTAGAAGCCTGGATTTTCCTAGTTTTTAATTTTTGAGCTGTCCAGGGAGCAGGTAGTATCCGTGGGATCTGCTTCATATCTTCCCTGGGTATTTTGGCGGTCCTTTTTGGTTTTCAAAACCGCCCACTAACACACAATCTCTTTCCCATTAATGCTCCATTCGGCGATTACGCTACCTGTCCGGATGTCCGCCACGTGTCCCCTTCTGATAGCTTTCTGCAAGCTGACTGCGTAATTTTTGCTCTCTCCCTAGGCGATTATCATTATTTTTTTGTTGTCCTGTTCCTGGAGAAATTAACTGCTTCTAGCTGCTTTATCTTCTTTTTTCTTTTCTGCCCATTTGTATCTTCACCATTTTCTTTTCGTTGGTTCCCCCTTTACACTTTCGTTTGTACATTTTCACTCGGACTTTGGTTCTACGAAGGCCTTTAACCTTCTTCCAGGTACCCTATTTGCCTTTCCCTATCTTCCTTCTTTCAGTCATTTTATTTTGTTACCATGGTTTCCACCTTTGCCCCCCCAAAGGCAGACTCATACTGCGACACCACCAATCCTGAATTCTGGGTTGTCTCAACATCATCGAGGCCACCTTCAACATCTTACATGTCATTTTTAACAAAACTCATCATCATATTCTGCTTCCCGTAGTCAGCCAAACAGTATTAGATGTGCATAAGGGCATGGTTGTTGTATATCTCGAGATTCTCAAGCATTGCTGCCTTCGATTCCCTCTTTATCCATTCTTTCAGGTTATTTTTCCCTTCAATGAATTAGGATGAACTGATATTCCCCCAAATTCTGTTCGTTTCATCTTAGTTTTTGAGGTCTTATGTCGTCTCCTCGGTGTCTAACCCTCTGTTACCCTGTTTTGTGTTTTTTGTCACTTTGCCAGGATGCCCCCAGACTGGACCTTTCTGAAGTTCCAATAGGATGTGATCAAACTGCTAATCAATCTTCCCACTCTTGTTGAGTGGAAGCTGCGGTTAATTTTTGTGGACGAGGACCTTGTCCTGGGCCTAGGCGAGGACGAGAGAGTCACCTATCCCTTCGGCATGGAAAAAAGCGGGGATCTCGTTTTACCACCATTGAGACGTATGCTCCACAAATATTCATCTCCCGTCTTGAGGTCGTGAGTGTCAGGTGTGACCACGTCCTGCGTGATTCTCCCTTAGTGCCGTCGGCCTGCCGTACTTTCCTGGCAGCATTTCTCCCAGTGAGGATCTCACCGATCTGAGCGGTATAGGTTAATTGTGTCCTCTTCATTGTTTAACAAGGACACTGATTCTACTTGTCTAGCAATTTTTTTAACCTGTTAGTCATTCTCTCTTTTTGCAGAAAATTTCCGGGGTTGCCTTCCTCGGTGACCTGTCAAGGCTTCCTCGTCAGGCTGGAAGCAACCGTCCAGCCTCCTACACCAACAACGTGGATGGGATTGTTGACCAGCAGGTTAAGGCGATCAATGTCTCCGATACTGAAGTGAAGGAGAATGGACCTACCCTGAAAAGGGCTCATCGCAGGCTGCGAAGGAGGGAGGGAAAGAGCGGAGTAGGTCCCAGCTTGCCTCCCTCTTCTGCCATTTTTGAGAAAGTTCCGGAGACTCCATCCCCCAACCAGCAAGAACTTGCTTTTGAGACTCGGCTTGTCTCATCGATTCCCCTTTTACCTCCCGTCGTGCACGATTCCTCTTCTCTGGGATTTGCAATGGGTCTCCTTTATAGCGCCGCAACTCAAACAGAGACCTCGTTTCCCAGGTCCTGCCCATTCCCACTTTAACGCCTAGTTACACGAATGCTCCCTGAATGTTGCTGGTACCAACTCTCTAGCTAACCGGTATACGGCGGCTGCTCTTGAGGTACTTTTTCTTTACTTATTCACTTTTGTTTTTCTTTTCTTTTTGCTCTTTTCTTACTCATTTTATTTTTATTTTTCTAGCACCCCTGTTCCGCCAGGGCCACGCAGGAGGAAAATGAAAGGTTGCGGGTGGAAGGGGGTGAGCTGAAACGCGGTCTGGCTTCCTTGCATGCTCAAGCTCGTCGAGCCATGGAGCTGGAGAATGACCTGGAGATAGAGAAGGTAGTCACTCGCTCTCTGCAGAGCTCCCTGGCCCTGTTGAAGCTAGGGTTGCTGAGCTGAAAGCTTTCTAGGATTAGGCCTTCACCCGCGTCTTCCTGAGCCTTTACTCCTGCGTGGTGTGGAGTTATAAGGCATCTGAGCTTCTGAATGACATGTTGGTAGGGGCCATTAACCTCTACTCCCGCATTAAAGATGATAATCAACTGTGGGTTGGCCTTGGTGATGATTTCATTCCTTTCTAGGAATACAGTTTCACTGAGTACTTCTCTCAGTTAAACCCGGGAATGTTGTTGGCTGAACTCGACACTTGGGCTCCTGATGGCATCTCCCCAAAATATGATGCACATTCCACTTGCGAGATTCATTAACACATTGAAAACACAGGAGTCCCTGCCGGGGAGGCTGCTCAAGCTTCCGGTAGCGCCAAGAGTTACGAGAGAGTCTGAGAGGTTAGCACCATGGTCATTGAGGAGGCTGAGAATGAGGATGCTGCAGTGAAGCCCTGAAGAATTTATCCTTTGTTTTTCTTTGTCACTTGTCTGTTCCTCAGTTGAGGAATGAAACAATATTATTTCCTTATGTAATCTTTGAATGTTCCTTGTTTACTTTCTTCGTAATCATTCGTACTGCTTGCTTTATCAGTTAACGTTAATCACTTTGCTCACTATTTTTGTCTTGACTTTGCTTCTGGTCATTTTAGACTCGGCCTGCAGTTTCGTTAGTTGTTAGGGCCAACTATATTAACTTAACCTGTATCGGTTTCTTTTTATTCTGGCACTCGTCGTGGCCGGAGGTTTCTCTTCTTTTTGAGACATGTCCTACAATTGTGCTGGATGTTGGAGCCAGCGCTGCAGCTTCAACCTAGATCTAGCTCACTTAACTCACCGAATGCGGTCAGGGTTTGGGACTCTTGCCTCGTATAACTGGGAGGTAGTTGTCGTGGCTCTCAAAGATATAATTTATTGGCCCTAATTGCGGCTAACTACTAGAAATTAGATAGTAGCAAGTCGGGGTCATCCACGAGAAAAAAAAGGGTTTCATCAAGTGCTAAGCATAGTTAAAAAACACACGAAGAAGTCACTCTACATGTGTGATAACCAAGTTGGGGTTTTTTTATTTTAGAAAACACGACTACATTAAATAGCTAAATTAACCAACAATTAGAGAAGACAATATAACTACGAATACACTAGCATGAAAGATGTAATTAAGATGAGAACTAGTCTTGGGTGCAATTGGTTTACATTTCTAGGCATCCTTTGATCATCGATTAATTAACCTATTTTTATGCATAAATTACATATTGTGGAGAACTTATCTACACCTTTAAGGTGAAGATATTTCTCGCCTCTCTTTGGTTATAGTTAGAGTGGGCGATCGGCGCAACACAATAACCCTTAC
>JAULKM010101601.1:0-10107 GCA_032355605.1 Rubia tinctorum | reverse complement strand
ACCAACCTGTTCAAAGCAAACGACCATTTCAAGTCATCATCGAGCTCTTCTTCGAACCAAGATGCATCATCAAAATGATGAATTTTGGATTGAGGAACTTGATCACAATGAACTTTAGGGTTGTAGCACTTGCAATCAAAGAACTCAACAATACCTTCACTACCCATAATTAATTTTTTCCAAGAAAAGTGATCAAAAGAGAAAGATGAGCACAAAAATTGGGAGAAAAGAAATGAATGTGATGAGGCTTTGAATTGTGGTATTGGAAGAGGCCTCTTTATAGCGTCCAAAGAGTTGGATTTTGGGCATGCATCATTATTAACTTTTGTTTTATTTAATTAATTCCCTAACAGATTGCGGGTTTTCTGTCTTTAACAACCATGGACAATAAATACAAATATTTTAATTTACTCATCCCAATTAAAACTATACATAATCTTATTTTCAGTTAAACTTGTCCAACTTTAATTATATATATTTGTATAGAATATTGTTATATCTGTAGTTACTAAATATTCTTTTCACTCGTGATTAAACTGCACAAGTCTTAACCGATTTTCTCAATTTAAATTTGACTACAGATAACTTTAGTTACATATATCAATGACTTATAAATTTTTGTAATAAAAAAATGGGTCTCCTGACAGGTGGCCTGTCCACAAGCTTATGGACAAACCATTTATTTTTTACCTTATACATTGCATTTGTTAAATTACATATTAAATTTAGAAAATAATTTTTATATCATCTATTTTTATATTTTCACATTCAAATACATATTGTTACTTGTTTTAACTTTCAAAATACAATATTTAAATTTTATAATTTTTTTACAACATTTAACGTAAAAATCACTGTGGACTATTCATAAACTTATAGATAGACCGCCTTTCCTGAGACTTTCTCTTCGAAAAATACATGTTGTGATACTCCCTCCGTATTTATGACCATATGTGTTTAGATGGTTGGATTTAGGTGAAGAAAATGAATGAATGAAATTGAATGTACGTAGAAAGTAAAAAGTAGAATGAATGGATGAAATTGAAAGAATCTTTCCAAAAATGGAAAGAGTGCCAAATAAAAAGAAAACATCAATTTATAGTAAGTGTGTCATAAATAACAAAACAGATGGAGTACGTATAACAATATCACACGTGATCATGTCGTTACATGTATACTAATTGAAAATTTTGGTTAAATGTGACATAATGGTCAAATATAACTTGAAAAGGTTGGGAAAAAAATGTACACTTTAAGATGGATTGATATCAACTTTTTATGTAATATTATTATAAATACTCCAATTAAAAATATTTACATTTTACCATATTTAATAAAAGTCTAAATTTAACTAAATGGTATTAAACACTTGAGTATTTTAATTTTCGTTGATTCTTTTTGGGGGATATATAATGAAGAACATATATAATTGGGAGACTTTGCATGGGGGACAAGTTTACAACTTTCCTACCAAGTATAGATAATATGACAGGATTAAGTGAATATTCGTTAATGCGTGAGCATTATATTTAATTAATTGTTTTGTGCTAGCTAGTTGTTCCCACATTTTAAATATATTTCTTTACATGCAATCCATATATACATACCCCTCCAAATTTATTTGAAAGTTTAACATTTCTTGTTCAGCTATAAATGAAAAATATTATAATAAATAATTATATTAGAGTTACTATTTCGAATGAACAGAATCGAACTCCAATATTATCATTAAAATAATCTTACTTGTTCCTCTATGAAAAATAACCTCCTCTTCTCTCCATTCTACAATATACATCAACATATATTAACGAGTCTGACTTTAGTATAAGAGAGGTCAATAGAATAGTAGCTTCTTCGTTCCTAACCTTTGTTACATGAGATTTTTTTAAAAAGGAAATCTTCTGATATCTCCCTGACACTAAAATTTTAAATAAATAATGGTTCAAATTCCTCTCTCTATTTTTGTTGATGACATCCTAATTATGGATAAAGCGGGGTAAGTAAAAGTCCAGCCCATAAAGAACACATACTCCCTCTATCCCAGACCATTCTGCAAAGGGAGAAAGTTGGTCTTCAAATTTCAGACATGTAAAAAGACCAAAATACCCCTATCTCAACATCCAATTTTCTTCTCCAGATCTGATGCTCTCCGCTTCTCTGACTCCCTCTGCTGTCTCCGCCACATCACCTCCCACCTCCCGCCTCCGCCTTTCCACCACATCGCCTTCCGCCTCTCTGTTCCCCACCCTCGAATTTTTCTTCTTATCCATTCACCCTCTTCTTCTTTGTTCTTCACGTTTTGGCTGAGCTGCGATGATTTTGTGAGCAGGATTTGGGGGCAGGTTATGAGCTGGAATGGGAATGCGATGAGGTTTCTAGAGTTTGGTTGGGGTCTGAGTGGGTGGTGCGGCGGATCTAGGGTGGGATGGGTGGTGCGGCGGATATGGTACAGTGGCTTAGAAGCGGTGCAGTGGCTGATTCGAATGTCGAATCATGGTGGCAGAGTGGGGTCTGAGTTACTCCACAGTGACGGAGGGGCTACACATGAGATGATGGTTGAAGAAATCCAACGAGGGAATCAGATGGGGGTTGAAGAAATCCGGTGAGGGAATCAGAGGGAATAAGATGGGGGATACTTTAGGGTTCCGGCGAGGGACTTTGACAGTCGCAAATGGGGGGAGGTAGAAGATTGGGTTAATGATTTTTCCTCCGATGGGTTGAAGAAATTTGAGAGGTTAATTGTGTAAAATTTTAATAATGTAGGGGTAATTATGTCTTAATACATGCTGAATATTTTTTTAAGAGGAAAGTGTGCAGAATTGTCTGGTTCAGTCCAAAAAAAAAAGTGTGTAGAATCGGTTGGGACGGATTGAGTACTTTTTTTTTACAAATTCAAAATATTAATTTTTTTAATAGAATAAAAAAAAAGAGTGTTGTGTTCCTAAAACCTCCAGAAACTCTTAAAATTAACATCATTGAATCAAACCACTAGATTAAAATTCACATCTAATAAACCACAACTCTTAATGTAAAATAGAAGAGTTGCTTTTAATAATATATTTTTCTAAGAAAAAGTACTAATAATGATTAATGAGAAATGGTAATAATAGTGCTAATCCAAAAAAAAAAAGACGAACAGAAGCATATTGGAATAGCATGCGCGTTACTATATGTCCAAATGATTTAGGGAGAGAACCAAATGTTGTACTCCCTCGACACTGCTCACTCCGTCCCAGTAGAATTGACCACTTTACTTTTTTACGATGTTCAATGATCATATTTGACCGTCAATATCTCTATTTACGTATATGAATTCCGCATAAAAAATGATATTTATAAAATAGATGTTAAAATGAATCTAACAAGATTTTACATGATATTTTTATTATATATAGATTAATATATATTTACGGTCAAAGTTTATGAAATTTGTCTTTGAAAATGCAAAGTGGCCAATTCTGCTGGGACGGAGAGAGTATTGCTTTTTGCACGTCGTTCAAGAGACACATTTGACCGCTGATATGTTAATCTACGTATAATAACGACAAGTAAAAAGTTGATATTTAGAAACTATTTGTTACGATGAATTGAACAATATTATATATAATATTATTATTATTGTTTATATATTTATTCAAATATGTGATTAAATTCTAATAGAAAATGACGTTAAAAAATAAGAGTGCAAGTTCAGATTGGGACAGAGAGTAGTTTTAATTTTAATTGTTTTTTTAGTGGAACGCATGGGATAAAGGGGCCCCACATTGTACACGCGGATCCCAAGAGAAGCACGTCCATGACATACCGTACGTAATTAAATTATAGTAAGAACTGTGCCTTGGACTTGGACATTATTCGAACATCACGAGAAGGATTCATCTTAACTAATCCTATAATTAGGTCACATTTATTCGAATAGAAAATTGAAAAAAAAATCAAAACTAAGATACTTCATCTGATTTCTTAACAATGACTCTTTTTTTAAAAAAATTATTCAAGGCATGTTTTACCACCAATAACTTTAATTTCATACAATAGCGGACTATAAAATTTTACTTTTTTAGAAATTACATGTTACGGAGAATCTAAAGACACTTCACATGATATCCGTTATTGCATGCAATTAAAGTTATTGATTGTTAAATATGCCTTGAAATATTTTGCAGTCAAACGAAAGCAATGTGAGAAAACCCGAGGGAGTAAATAGTATCGAAAGGAGGAGAAGGAAGAAAGGAAGGAAAAGATGGAGGAAGAAGAAAAGGAAGAAAACAGGTCGTTGCTGAGAAGGAAGGGAATAATAAAGATGAAAAAAAATCTTTTTAGCGTTTTTTGATATGACGGTTTAACCGTATAGCATTTCAAACACATGTTCCAACGTTCAAACGACCCTCCATTCTGCAGTTCAGACATTTGTTATGTCGTTGGAAGTTTTTTCATAAGTCTTTTAATAGAGTAACTTTTACTGTGCATATTTTTGTAGGTTTCTTTAGAAGGTGGTTCAACCAACGTTGTTTACTTTAGTGCACCCTAAACACATATTCCAACGTCGAAACTGTCATTCATTCAGTGCTTTAGACACTTGTTCCACCGTCGGAAGTAAACACGGAACTCTCTTATAATAGTAGCTTTTAGTACATATTTTTTAGGGGTGGCAAAATAGACCCGTAACCCGCGGGTCATCTATTTTTAAACTCGTGTGTGTATTGGTGAAATGAGTGATAAGTTAAATGGGTAGTGAGTTAAATAGGTATTTGAAAAATATGGGGTGGGCGGGTTAGGTTTGTGGGTTCACCGCGGGTGTACCCATATAGGCTGAAACCAATCCATATGGGTTTGTAGATAAACTCATATAAGTCAATACGTGGTTGAAACTTGTGGGTTTACCCGTATGTATTGTTATATAAATACATATCGGTTGAAACCCGCGAGTTTTACCAATACGCGTTTGGTATATAATCCTATATGAGTTTCTCATGTATGGGTTGAAACCCGCGAGTTTACCCATTTTGACCCATGTTTTGAATATCTTTTTACCCGCGGGTTTCAACCGAACTCATTTGTGACCCATCATTAAATGGGTTGAAATGAGTCATACCCATATTTTTTAACAACCCATATTACCCAACCAGTATTTGACCTGACCGCCCATTTGCCACGCCTAATATTTTTGTAGGCTTTCTTTATACGGTGGTTCAACCATCATTGTTTACCTTAGTGCACTCCAAACACATATTCCAATGTCATAACTGCCTTTCAATCTGCTCTTCGGGCACATGTTCTGCTGTCAAATGTTCCCTCGGAACTCTTTGGTATGGTTTCTTTAGACAGAGGTTCACTTTATTGCACTACAAACACATGCCCCAAAATCAGGATTGCCCTCAAAAGTACAGTAAAGTACATAGCAGATTCGTCACATGACACTTTCAACAACAGTTCAATCCCAACTAGCACTGATAATACTATGTTAGGCGATAGTTGGTGAGTAAACACCGTCTAGCGGATCTTTAGAGCCATCTATCGCTAATCCAGCAATTAGAGCACATGTTTCGAGTTCGGAACAAAAGATAGACGATGATTTCAAAGAAAAAAAAATGCACAATCACCGTGTATCAAAGTCGTTTATAACGATTATACACTACTTTTTATGGTGTGCTACAAATCCAAATTATAATAAAGATACACTTTATTAATAGATAAGATATATATACAACAATTTAACTTCATGATCTAGCAATCTTGACTCGTCCGTGTAATTGTCAGCAAACGATTTTAAGCTTAGAATAATGGCAAGATAAATAGTATTTTGTATTCTGTGTGATATTCAAGTGAAAATTATACAAGGGAAATGAAAACGTATGAGCTAAGATAATTTGGGATTATGTAGCGAATACACACATTGAGCAAAGAATGTATGACTCATAATTGTAGCTGAATATTAAATACTTGAGCTCTTTTAGTTCGTTTAACAACTCATGCATGCAAAATCATGTGCATTTCTATGAGAATTAATCTCAATCAAGAAACCTAGAACCTTGCTAAGAAACTAAGTGGACAAAAGTTAATTAAGATGTAATAAACCATTTCAAAATTCACTCTTCTAAAAATTTTCATTTTCAAAATTATTATACTGCTACAGATTAGAGTTATCGTAACACTTTTGTTACGATACTTATTAAAATGTTATAATAACTTATAGAGTGTTACTTAAATCTTGTTACCCAAATCTTGAAAAGTGTTGCGTAAGGTAATATATGTAAACGTGTTGCAATGGGTTGAACTTAGCATTATTAGTACGTGAAACAACACTTTCAAAGTGTTACATTAGACTTGGTTTGTAGTAGTGTTAAAAAATACATGTTAGATCATTAATAATAAAATAAAATAAAATAAAATTATATCTGCATATAAAATATATTTTTAATAACAAAACTCTTATCCTACGGCAAAGGCAATATGAAAACGGCTTATTATTGTCTTTATTAGATAAACAATTTATATTTTGCAGACCATGCGTCCGGCCATGAGGATATTGAGTTGAAAACCCAAAGAAGATAGCGACAGAAACAAGTCAAAGTATTGGGTAATTTCCCTCCAAATGTATTGATAGTAATGGAACAGTAAAATTTGAGAAAAAACATTTTTTTTAAAAAATTGTCACACCTTATCTAATTTATAATGCTTACATGTGCGTTATTGCGCAAGCAATACGAATTGATAAGTTCAATTTTTTTATTTTCTAATTTTATTATATTCATTTATAAATTTAAAAGTTGAGTTTGTATGTAACTTTTATTTACAAACAATTAAATTATAAATAATGCATCTTTTAATTAAATGATCTAAAGTGAAGTGTACATAAGATGAACGAGAATATGCATGCATATCCATATTTTGAAAAGGTGTGCTTCCTCTGTTTTTATAAATTTGGCACATTTTATTATTTTTATATATTTTTCTAAAACGGTTTTTTAAATTAAAAAAAGTGAATTATTTTAGGTGAAGAAAATGAATTTATGAAATTGAATGTAGAAAGTAAAAAGTAAAATGCGTGGATGAAACTGAAAGAATCTTAACAAAAATGGAAAGAGTGTCAAATAAAAGAAAATATTCATTTGTAATAAGTGTGCCACAAATAACAAAACAAAGGGTATATATATAGACCAGGTGTCAAGGGGAGAAAAAACCACATCCCAATGGCCCGGTGGAGGGTCTAGATTTATAAAGATGTTAATTTAAACATCTTCAACTAATTTTGAATTAATAGGATTACTAGAATTGAATTGCATCTCCCAGACTCCAACTAATTTTGAATGGATAGTTTACAAGGTTTATAGAGTTAGATTATCTTCTTCTCTAAAGTTATTTGTATTTGAGTTCAGTTGGATCCATGTAGTGTATTTATATTTATATTTAGGGTAAACAACTTCTTCGACGCCTAAACTGTTGTCATCATTCACCTTTAATCCTCCATTTAAATGTTGAACTAACGGAATTGTTAAGTCGTGTCACTCCCGTCTAGTCAAACCTTTAAGTTTAACTTTTGTTGACATTTTGAGGGGTAAAAATGTCTTTTCCTATTTAACCCAAGGATTTTTTTTACAATTCACAAGAATGTATTCTCGATGGGTAATTCAGCAAATGTCGTTGATAATAGGTAATTCACCTACCATCGTTTAACGGATTTTTGAAACCGTCTATCGCCAGCCCAACTAGCAAAACACGTTGCCAAATTCGAAACACAGGATAGACAGTAATTTCAAAGAAGAAACCAATAACTATCGTCTAACAGAGCTGTCAATGACGATTTTTCCACTAGTGTTACTCCACCTTCTATGGTATCGAGCGACATTGAATAGAGCCCATATTTGAGAAGAAAAGATGAAAGCAAAGCTTTCAATTTCCATGTTGAAACCAAGAGAGAGAGATGTGGAGATGATAATTAAGGCGTGCGAAGGGGCAGATCGAGCAGCTGCAGCCATAGCCGGGAGGAAAGTGGGAGTAATTAGTGGTGGGGGGAAAGGCACAAATTTATGAATGTTTGGATTGTACTCGTCTGGGGCGTGCGGTGATTCCACTTGAGCACTTCACAAGGTGGTGAAGTTTTTGGAACACAACATCATGTTCATGCGTTTTAGATCAAACTGCACACTCATTTTTTACTTTAGTTACATGTGATAATTATATCACCTTGAATATGATCTTGTGTTAGTTGAGAGGAAAGGAAAATGAAAAATAAGAAATGGAAATAGGGAAAAGAAATAGGAACTATGGAAAATGACTATTTTGCCCTTAAATTGACATTTTTAAACTGAAGTTTGATTTGGCAGAAGGACCACGACTCAACAGTTATGTAAGTTGAGAAGCTAAAAGTGTTCAAAAAGAAAAACATGGGGCCAAAAGTGAATGATTACAAGAGTTTGGGGTACACGGAAGTCGGTTGCCCTATTATTTATGTATCCATTGACATTTACTATCCAGATTTATAAAATTTGACTCAAGAAAAGGAAGATAGCAATTTGATATGTGAGGAAGGAGAAAATGACAGTTTTGATACCTAGTTTTAGGTGCAATTACATGTTTCATTCTTTTTTTTACAAATTGTTTCTAAAACGTTCCTATATTATTGTGATATGTTCTCAATTGATTCACACTTACTATTAGCCGGTTTTAGTAGGTCAACATCGAATCAAACTTTCTAGAGATGATAGATTCACATTGGGAAGTAAAGGAACGTGAAAAGCGAAGACGACATAAAAGATAGTGAGTATGATTGGACTGGTGGTGTTCAGAACATAGTGGAGGATTCGATGGAGAAAAATGTAGAAGATGATTTTTTTAATAAAAAAACATCAATATAATCTCAAAAGTTGTTAAATTATACTCCCTTCGTCTCACTTTAAAATTCTTATGTTTTTTTTACAAAATTTAAAACAATTTTATGTGACATTTTTTAATGGGTGATGAGAGTGAGCCTACATAAATCAAATAAAAGGATGAGTTATGACCACATATTTATAACTAAATGTAGAAAGTTTAGAATTTGGAAGTTTATAGTGGAATATCCCAAAAAAGAAAATAAGAAGTTTATTGTGGGACGGAGAGAGTATATTTTAAAATATCGGTAACTGTTAACAGCTTCATTAACTTCATTACAACCTGTCATGTTTGGTAAATTAATCAATTGAAAACCTTTTTTAATGATTTGAAAAAGTTCAGGAACATGACGCAAAACCAAAAATGAAACCTGCAATATCACCTATTTTTTAGATAGAGAAAAGTGTGTTTTTAATCTTATGTTTTGGTCGAAAGTGCATAAATGACCTTGTAAAAATCTAAAAGTGCAAAAATAACTCTGGATTTCATTGACCGAAAAGTCAACAGCCAAATTGGTCGGAAATATATAAAATGACCATTATACCCCTGATTTTTTGAAAATACCCTTTCCAGATCCTTTCTTCATCTCCATGCATTCTACATCTCTTTCCACCACCACCGTCGTATCCCTTATTCATCCACATCCCCTCTTCATCCATTTCCACTACCACCGTCGTCCACATCTTTCTTCTAATCAACCACCACCACCGTTCTCATCACTTTGCCCAACCCACCACCACCACCGCTCATCTCTTTCCTCGTCGATGGGTCTTGAACAACGATCAATCAGTTCTTCGAGTTCTTGATGGGTTCTTTGATTTCCCAGCGCATGCTGTGTTTCTTCGCTGGCAAATCTAGGGTTTTAGCCAGCGGGAACGGAAGGGTGGAACGCGACGGGGCTTTGGTGAAGAAGCTCTCACTGGTGGTGAAGATCTTGCCCTCGCCGTGAAGCCCTCGATGGTGGCGAAATCCTCGTAGCTAATATTGCCTCGCCGCTGTGAAGCCCTTGGCGGTAGTGAAGCTATCGACGGTGGAATTTGGCTTCATAATGTTGGAATTTAGCTTGGGATTCTAGGCGGCGGCGGAGAGTGGTGGGCAGAGAAGAGGGGCGGGGGGTTAGGGTTTCTGGGTGGCAGAGGGTACTGGCAGAGGAGGGCGACATGGGTGGGGCTCGGGTGGAACGCGACGGGGCGAGGTGGTGGAGGGGCACTGCGAGGGGGGGTGGCGCCCCGG
>JAULKM010101600.1:0-10107 GCA_032355605.1 Rubia tinctorum | reverse complement strand
CCCCGCCCCTCCTCAAATATCCTTTTAGTTCCGCCACTGGACGTTCAAATCTCACCATGTCAATTTTTTAAAATAAATTTTATTCATGATGTACTATAACTTTTTGTTGATGTTTTAAACTTTTTTTTTCTCTTACGTTGATGTTTTTCATTATTCCTGAGAGGTTTAATTGATATGAGTTGAGGTTTTGCATTTTTCGGGTGATATGGATTGATATTTGAAGTTTTTTTAAAAAAAATTATATTGATGTTTTTCATTTTTCGGGTGAGGTTTTGGTAATAGGTGTTCATGTTTGTAGTGTTATTTGTTTGATGCTGATGTTTTTCATTTTTCGAATGAGGTTTAGGTATTAGGAGTTGATGTTTGTTGCTTTTTGGTGACATGAGTTGACATTTGTAGTCTTTTAAAAAAAATGTTGACGTTTTATGATTTTTTTAAGTGAATAATTTATACTCTTGAGTTACCGTAGATTTTTTGTTGATATTTTTATTTTTTTTTCATGTTGATATTTTTCATTTTCTGGATGAGTTTTAGTTGATATGAGTCAATTTTTGTAGTTTTTTTGGTTATATGGGTTGATGTTTTTCTCTTTTTTCCCTCTCATGTTGATGTTTTTCATTTTTTCAGTGAGTTTTATGTTATACGAGTTGATGTTTCTAGTTCCGGGTTACATAGGTTGATATTCAGTAGGTGTTTTTTTCTCCTATGTTGACGTTTTCATTTTCTGGGTGAAGTCCAGGTGATAAGAATTGATGTTTTTGGTTGATATTAGTTGATTTTTATAGTTTCTATTACAAAATTGATAATTGAAGATTTGTTTATGTTTTTGTGATTTGTAATTAATATTTTGTTAGTTGTAGTCGACATTTTTTCAATTTTTTGTCGATTTTTATTTAATTTTTAATATATTTTTTATTGTTTTATTTGTTTTTTAATATAAATTTTCTCCAATTTTTTAGTTGATGTTTTTTTTTTCGTTGATGTTCTGTTATTTTTTGCCCATGCTTATAATTTTCAATTTGATGATTATATTATTTTTTGCATTTTAAAAAATATTTTTGCATATTGCAAATGGCGGAAAAATGATGGAAACTTGGACAAAAAAATCCCTGAAAAAATATTAGTGATAGGTCCCTGTAAAGTTATTAGAAATAGGTCCCTGTAAAATTATTAGAGATAGATCCTTAGAGCTATAATATAGCTAGAATTGAATAAAGACCACTGCCTAAAGTTTAGGCCGACTCACAGGATACCATCTCAAACATGTTTTTTTATATTCTAATATAATCTTGTCTTTCCATAAATCTATGAAAAGATGGTTTTTCCTAAAATTTTGTCCCAACTTAATTGAGTATATCTTTTGATAGTTCATTACTTTACAATGTTAATAAAATTGAACTAAAATTACCAAGCTTAAAATTGTAGTCCTCTAACTATTAAAAAACTAAAAATAAAAGGGTAAAATTTATTTAATAATTTAAACTTTACTTAGACCAGCAATTGTATACAGCACTATGTGCAGTAGTTACCCAGAGTAAAGGACTTAATAACGAGTAATAATTCATAATTCATTCAAATAATAAAGGTTTAAACATAATAGATAGGGACATTAGATTAGAAGGCTCATTGTTGTAACAACCCTGCAAGCATGAGCAATCAGTTAAGGACTTGCTTTTCGAAATTGCTGTGCTCCACCATTACCATGGTTTCCTTCACTTGCAAGCAATGAAAAATACCAGCAGTAACCTAAAACTGGATTCTAAAAGATTCATCAAACCAAATGCTGATTTTTTTTAATGGGGTGAAAGAACTTGCGCCATACAGGGAGATTCACATACTTTATACAACATTATGAATGAAACTATTCATAATCCATTCGAAGCCAATCGCTACATCCATTTGGGAAGCAACATCAGCCTTCGCGTGCTAAAAAAGGGCGGGGTGGAAAATCAAATTCAACATTAGAAGCAAGTGAAATCACTAGAACTTGATTCATGTCCTTCAACTGCAGTAGTATAGGATTAAAGATAAAGCACTGGAATCACACAAACCTATATTTACTTTACTCTGGCTCCTGTTCCATAGAAGCACAATGCATAGGCAGCTTATCCTAATTTTTCCGTCCCCCAACCATCAAACCATTCTTTATGTCAATAACACGATCAGCAAGTTCAACAGTTTCACTAAAATACCAATGAAATAATTTGTGAAAAACTCAATTGCACACAAACACAGTAAAATGTGCAAACTGAAAATTATCACAACAATAGCACACAATAAAATGATAGCGATGATGTATAGAAACAGTCATATTCAAACAAGTTGAATAAATCATATTTTAGGACATGTAACATGTACAAGAACTATCCTCATTAAATCTTCCTACTAACCGTTAGAAACTTACAATTGAATGAAGCTTAGTTATACCTAACCATCAAAATCAAATATACAAACATAAGTCAAAAACCAGTTAGAAAATCCAAAATTTTGTTAAAAAGAAGGCACCACCATAATTTACACCTTTAAAACCCTAGATTGAGTTATACTAATCAAACCTACAACCTAAATAACACCTCGTGCAACCTACAACACAAGCATATGCAACAAACAAGTAATTGAATAGCAAAATCACAACTAATTCATCAAGAACGGGGCAAAGTAAACTAATCAAAATGTAAAATAACCGCAACACATAGCCAACGAATTCCAAGAGATTCTATAAATTCATAGGTACGACTCTACAAAATGCGGCAAGCTTACAAAATTGTTCAACGTGCAACTTTGAAATTAAAAATTACATGTCAGAAAAACAAACAATTAACCTAAACCCTATAAGCACAAGGAGGAGGAAATTGTGCTATACAAAGGGGGAAATCAATGGCAATAACAGGGAAGGGAAAAGACGATTTCAGTAACTTACTGTAAGTGGACAGTTCATGCTTCAGTGAAGGAAATATAAAAAGTGAGGGGTGAAGGGCGACCAGCGTAGAAGGTGAGTGTGTGTGAAATTGTGGGCGGATGAAGCAGGGAGGTGAAACCTTACAGAATTGAAGAGACGACCGAATACTGGAAAATTGTTGTTTTCCTGGAGGAAGCGGTAGAAAAGGCTGCCAATTGGGGGAGAAACAAAGGTCGTGAAGCAGGCGGGAGAAAGGGATAAAGGGGTGCGAACCGGCTATTTGGCTACCGTCTATGGGATACCGATAACTGGGTACATGGTCGAAGGAGACACTGAGAGAAAGCATAGAGGAGACCCAAGTTGAAGGGACGAGCAACCGACCACCGTACCTAAACCTATACTTGAAAAAAAAATTAGCGTGCTTTTATATAGTAATAGATATTGTTCAATATGTGTGAAACTCGATGTGACCCTAATCATCCCAACCGTCCGAGTGTCGTTAGGTCAGGTTTGAGCTGAACCGAAATACTTATATTTAATTAATATATACTGTAGACTTTGGATTGGGTCAATGATTCGACCAACCCAAGCCAACTTTACCAGGCCCAATCTAAAACAAATTTTGATTCGTCATGAATCGTCTTAGTGGTTCTTGAAACACTAGTGGATAGGGGGTGATTAAAGGCACCTAATCAAAGGTGGTTCTTGAGGAAAGCCTTTGCTTATGATCCAAAAGAGGTTATGAATTCAGAACTCCCTCCTAAGTCATGAGGTTGGGACGAGTTCTGACCCATACTAACGCGCCTGTTTTAAAATGTACGTACATTTGATTTAGATTCGGGTTGAAAATGTGCCATAATCCAACCTGATCCAACAAGAATCGTCACAACTGTTCGAATTTGATTAGGTTAGGTTTTTATTTGAATTGACATGTTGGTTTCAAAAAATAAAATTATATATATATGTGTTTGGGTTGGTAAATAAATTTGACGAACTTCGTCTCGCCATAACCTGGCCCAACTTACCATGATTCATCCCCAATCTAAAATTGTAAATCTAAAATTTAATCTGATGTGTGTGATCTCAAATTTTGAATCCGTTCAACTAACCCACATGGTGTATATATATACACGTAATATATATATATAAGGGTTATAATTATATATATGTATATATAGGGAAGTGTTCTATTACCACCCTTATTTGTACACCTATTTTAACACCAAATCTCAACCATCCATCAAACATAATCTCATGATTCAAATTATTTTACCAAACATAGATTTAATGAAGGAGTGTGAGTGTGTGTATATATTCTAGACAACAATGAAGTGGCAGTCTAGAGGTCAAGCCAACCTTGTGTGAAATTCATGCAGAGGTGCGAAATAAGTGCGTCGTTCGTTTGGTCACCTGATGTCCTCGACATGGTTCGCTCGACCACCATGATTTCCACGATCACCACGATCCGAGAAACATATGCCACATCTACTACGAACTACCACAACATAGAGATGAAAAAACTTAAAAATAAGAGAGATGGTGAAATGAGATATGTTCTGGAAACATGGGTTAAACACATTAAAAGAAAAATATTAATTTATTGTCGAGGATTCTTCCCAGAATCAATCTGAGGACTTGTTGCACGTCTCAAGTAAGTGAAGAGCTCGCATGCACCAATGTCCTGACCACTACCATTACTCAGAAGGAATAAACCATATCACCACCTAATACGCGAATCAGAATATTCAATTCTAAATTTATCAACTCAAATTCGATGGAAGTTATGTAAAAAAAATATGAAACGAAACGCTCATGAACAAATTTATTTATTTTTGAAAATCATTCAAAGATGTTGGGAAAACACCTAGCAATTGCAATAAGTGGAATTGACATCCAACGTAACTAGTCTCTAGAAATAGTTAACATATTGCAATATTATCTAAATTACACGTCAATTAGACTGATCATCTATACTATTGCAGATTAGATATCCAATAAAATTGTAACATCGCCTTCAGAGATATTTACTTGCTTCCCGCAAAAACTGTGACCACTTGGCAACGAGCAGCGTATCACGTATCAGTATCACTGCGCCAAACATGGATCTTCTACAAATGCAACACCACTTGATCCAATCACGATCTATGTAGTCTGAATTGTAAACACTCCAAAAAAATTCATGAACAATTAGTTCATATATACATATATATATATATATGGTTAGTCTATCATTAAATTTTATTTATAATATTTATGCTTGTAATTCATATGCACCTATTCTATTAAGATATTACTTTTTTAAAAAAATCAATCATTCCAATGTTGGAAAAAATACCAAACAACGATTATAATGAGTGGAATTGACATCCAACCTAACTAGCCTTTAAAAATAACTAACATATTGTAAGGATATCTAAATTACATGTCAACCAGACTGATCGTCTGTACTATTACAGATAAGAGATCCAATAAAAAAACTGTAACATCGCCCCCGGGTATATTAACTTGCTTCCTGCGAAAAACATGACCATTTGGCAAAGAGGAGCGTATCACGCATCAATACCATTGCGCCAAACAGGGATCATCTACAAGTGTAACACCACTTGATCCAACCACGATCTATGTTGTCCAAACTGTAAACACCTAGAAAAACACAAATCTGACGAACCCAAATTTATGAAAACTCAAAAATAAAATCACAAACGAAATAGCGAACACATGATCTGTACAAATAGATCGAGAACAATACATCAACATGAACAGTTAAATCGAGTTACATCATGAATACAATGATCTAATCGATCAAGTCGAATCACAAAACTAATCTGTGGAAACAAATCTCACACTTATTCAATAACAAAATATGAATTAAAATAAAAGGTTATTCCCTATCTGGAAAAAGTTTGAAAAAGAAGGAGTGCGGCTCTGCTGGGGCCGAAGGGTTTAGCGGATAGGTACTTTTATGCTTTTGTATTTGAGAAAGTGTACCTATAGTCAATCATAACTTGTCATATAACTTATTAAGATATAATTAAAATAATAAATATCTCATTGTATTATATATATATATCATTGAAGAAAATTTAAAAAATACAAAATATGAAATAACAAAATATTTAGATTTTTTAATACAATAATAGAGTAGTTCTGATAGATATATGTATATATATTATTTATTTATTAATTTATACATGACAAAATCTTGTTTTAGACCGACTAAATATGAAATGAGGATGTTTTATAATTAATGAGACTAATAAGATCATTTGATATTTAGTTTTATTTATTGCAGTGAGATACATATAATTACTGTAGCCTTTTAAAATAAATCTCAACATATTAAATAATTAATTTTTAAGTAATTTGAATGAAATATTATAAAAATAATCAAATTTTATTGTATTCAACATATAACGATTTCTAACTATCTCATATAGTGTTCCTTAGATGACTAAGCTTTAAACTTTTAAATAAAATTCTTTGTTTTCAATTTAAATGTAAAACACAACATATATAAAAAACTTAATCTTAATATTTTAATTTATAATATCGGGCAACGCGCAATAGTAATTCGCTAGTTATTTATAATATAAGTTATTAATATATAGTAGTATTAGTAAATCACATATATCTAATGAGGCAAATTTTAGAATTTCAAAACTTCTATATGTATAGTCATCAAACTAATGTTCTCCTATCGAGAATTAAATTGAATAAATGATAAATATTAAAATAGAGAGGAAAAATAAAATAAAATTACATTAAATTTTACCGTGAAAAAAGAAAGTTTAAATCCCAAAAAATGTCGATGAATAAGTTAAAGAGTAATGATAAAGAGAGTGAAAACTTATAATGAATCCACTCAGTGAATGATGTGGCAATACTGAAAAGACAAATGTATCCCTAATTAGTTGCACCTCACTTACGGAAGGTGATTAGTGATTTGGTTATTTACAAGTATCTACGTCATTCACTATGAGTTTCACTGTGAATTTTCACTCTCTCTATCATCACTCTAAATTAAATTTAAATTCCAAAAGACATAAAACGATGTCGTATGTTAATGACCTACCACTGGCGTAGAGAGAAAGGTAAAAGGGTAAAAGGTTAAAAAATTAGTTGTTAAAGGTAAAAGCCAAACGCTAGAAAAAAACGCTAGTATTATTAGTGTTTTGTATTTGGCGAAAATATTTCGTGAAAAACCCAAGCAACATGACACTTATTTTTCGTATTCATTGGATGTTTGACTGAGCGAAATGCCAACCACCAAAAGTCAATCAAAACACCAATAGAAAAGTACCAAAAATTAGCTTAGTGAATAGTTGCAGTTGCAGTTGCAGATTGGGAGAATAAGGAATAAGCTTAGAGAACATATGAATTTAATCTAGTAATCCAAACTTGACCAACTCGATCTATATTTTTTGAAGATTGATTTCACATTTGATGTCTGTGTTTTTCAAAGTGATCACTCCCTTGAATATATTTTTTTAATTATAATTTGTTTCAATTCTCAGTCTAAGAATCCGAAACGAACCTTGGAGTTTCAGACCTGATATTACAAGACAATACATGGATAATCCCCTTATTAAGAACCATCTTCCCATCAACCATGTACCTAATATCCAAACTATACAAACAACAATGGAATCAGAATCAGAAGACAACCCGCTATGGAGGCCGAACAAGGATGGCAGATATACAATGAAGAAAGCATACCATATTTTAAGCATAGAACCTGAGCTGAGAAAGTTTCGGGAATGACTTTGAAACCTTATCACACAAGATAGCAGTCTTCGCACGGACAATCATTAACAGTGCACGCCTAACAGCGAGGAACCTAGCTAACATGAATATAATACAAGGTCCAGTTTGTTCATGTCTTTCTACAATGCGAGCATTCCAAGATAATTTGGAGAGTGTCTTTCATCGGGGTTGAATTTCAACAATTTGGAGTATAACACTTGGTTCTTACAGTGGATAGAAGTGCAATTGAGTTATCAATATGCATATTATGGGAGATTTGAAAACAATGAATAGCATCTAAATAGCCTTAGCAACTGTTGTTCGAAAGTGCTCTTATATATAATATAATAATGCGTCCCCAAACCTCTATGTTGCTTCGTCGTCGATCTATAAACCCTCATCGTTGCAAGCGAAATCGGCACCGACCATCTTGAGAGCACCACAACCATCGTAACAGAGATCGTTTGCGCTGGAAGAGTAGAGATATTCTGGAAAAAAAATAGTGGGTTCAATCTAAAAGTTTTTGAATTTAAAGAAAATATTGTGGAAATTTAACATAACATTTTTCGTCATTTTGAGTAATTTTCAAATCTTGTCATCTTTACTAGGATTGATGGAGGAGTTTAAATAAAATTAAATATACAAAGTATTTAATTAAATATGAATATATGACCGATTAAATGTAGATGAAATGGCAGTTCATTGGATAAAATAATGATTAAGAAAATACCAGAAGGAATAGGGGCCCGAAACATATGACAACATTTGGATGGAAACTTGAGCCCAGACATTTAAAGAAGCCCTGAGTTTACTAATTCATGTAGGCTCGAGTTTTTTTTATCTTATTATATTATTCAAAAACAAAACAAAATATTGCGTCTTCTCATCTCATCATAGGATATAAATTGTGTATATTACGGTCTAAGGCCATGTTCAATGGTAGAAACCACTACCAGTTTCTTACTAATTAAATATATTATTTTTCTCATTCTCTCTCTTTCATCTAACTTTAAAAAACCAGTTAAGAAACCACTCATTTTCTCTTCCACAATGGTAAGAAACCACTTTATACTATTCATGGACCCCATTTGATTATCTCTATCATACTCATTAATTTTACCATTAACATTTAATTTATTTAGACTTGTACACCCAAAACAAATTGAATGTGAAATTAAATAATAAATTATAATTCTACCAATTAATTTTCATCCTTTTTAAAATTATTAATTTCGTTTTGTTTTAAAAATAAAGTATTTTTTATTTTTATTTTAATAAATTCATTTTTCTATTTATGTTTTTTGAAAAGTAATTATTAAATAATGACTAAATAAAACTAAATAATAGGAGACATTTTTCTTTGCAAAAATTATGGAAAAATGTTACATATTAAAAATTATTACATATTACATATTTAAAAATATTACATACTCCCCTCCACACCATTCTAAATTGCTTATTTATTTTTTCACATTTTTCAATGAACATGTTTGACCGTAAATATCTCTAGTTACATATAACAATGCCGCATAAACAATTGATATCTAGGAAAAAAAATGTTAAGACAAATATAACACTATCTCACATGATATATTTATTATTTATATATTACTTTTATATTTATGGTCAAAATTTAAAAAAAGTAACTCTCAAAAAGTAAATAAGCAATTTAGAGTGGTACAGAGGGAGTATTAAATATTACGGACGGAGGGAGGGAGTATTAAATATTACGGACGGAGGGAGGGAGTATTTAATACGGCTGAAATAAAAAAAGGAAGTTCTATTTTCTTGGCTTGATTTTGTTGACCGTCCAAGGCAGAGCAGGCCCAGTGCCCAGCTTTTGGTCAGAGAATCGGTTTCTTGACCGGTTCCCCCACAAGAAACTAGAGACCAGTTTTTTAAACTAAAAATCGGTCTAGAAACCATCACTATGGGTGTTTTCAGTTTCTTGAGCGGTTTTTTAACATTAAGAAACCACCACTGCACATGCCCTAACACTTTGTATTTTAGTTAATCACGACATGTATTTTGTATTAATGAAATACATTTTGTATTTGTGGATATATTTATATTAATAGTGTAATCATTAGTAATTAATTGCAATTAATATTAATATTAATTAATCAGATTGAGAAGCTGGAAACTGTGGCCAGCCGACGAGTGGTGGGCGGCAACCGTTGTCTTCGTCGAAAAGTTTTTTCACCGCCCATATTGTTCTCTTTCCGGCTGGCCGCGCGGCCAACATGGGCGGTAGCGGCGGGGCACCGTTGTCTTCACAGGAGAGTTTTTTCGCCCCTCATGTTGTTCTCTTTCCGCCCACCGCCGGTTATCCTCTACTTCCTCCGCCCTCCGCCACCTGCTGTCCTCTCCGCCCTCCGCCGCCCATTCTCCTCCCCGCCCCGATTCTCCTCTCCTCCCCCACCCCTGCTCTCCTCTCCTCTCCGCCACCCGTTCTCCCTCCCCCG